>CAEGAF010038091.1:0-80131 GCA_903067075.1 Micropoecilia bifurca | reverse complement strand
TATATATATGTGCCTAACACCTCAGCAGAACAGAAAGCAATACCTCAGACAGTGCATGGCTGATGTGTGCAAAGAGAAAGGAGGTGTTGTGAAACAAATCTTTAGCAGCCACAACTGGACAAGGTTTATTCTCCTCAGACAATACAAGCTGTGACTATTCAGAATGTTTCAACCCTAAAATACTGTGGTAAGCAATACAAATCCCTTGGACAAAATGAAATGTATTAAACATGTGGATTTCATAAATCTCCCTTTCCTCGGTCTGGGTCAGAGGTATATTCACTGTTGAGCTCAGCAGGCATTTTTTTTTCTCTCTCTCTCGCTCTCGCTCAGTATTGTTGCCGAGAGTCGCAAGCGCTCCGAGTGGTTTCAAAATGAATGTCAGCAAAAGCTGCGCGTGTACAGCAAACGGCACATCCTCAAGATAAAATGGTTCGGATCACTTTCCCCTGCTACTTTATTAGAGTATTACCGTGGCGTGTGGATTCAAAGGTGTGCCAGAGAAATATTACCTCTGCAGAAGCGAAGCAAGGTCTTCCTTTTAGATGTAAAACGCCCAGCATAAACAGCTTTGGATGATTCCTCAGCATCATCCACCACGCGTTTTTTGGAGAGATTTCAGATGAGAGCACAACGCTGTTAAACACCCTACTGGGATCCCTTTAACCTTGAATAGCTCACCAAAGGTAGAGGCAGCCTAGGGCTATGGGGGGGACTGGCTACCACAAGTCCCAGTGCCATGCTGTTCCACAGTGGGGGCCCGCTCTGGCCAGATTGCCAGAAAAGCCAGCAGAGGTGGTGCTACAGAATTAGCAGGGGCTAATCATTCATCTGCTGCCACATTTAGTAAAATAGCTCTATTATCTCGTCAGACGGACAGAACGTTTTTGGTCCGGTAGGCTCTGTGAGGACAAGGATCACTTCTGCAGCGCTTTAAAGAAAAGTATTCACACCCTTTCGGTTTTTCAAAATCCTGTCATGTATTTCCACTTCGAGCTTGAATGTATGTGTTTGTATAATTTGGAGCAATAGATCAACACAAAATAGTGCCGAATTGTGAAATGAGAAGTGATTTTTTTTTTTGCATATAAAGTGGTGTGCATATGTATTTCTCTCTTTGGAAGACAATTCAAGCTCAGTCCAATTGGTCATGGGGTGTCCTCAGTTAGATTTCTATTGATGTCTCAATGTGTCTGAAACATGGTTGAGGTTGAGCCACAAGTTTTAATCACATTTTCAACTTATTTAATTTTTTTTGTCAGTTTCTTTGTAATAAAACAGAAAAGATATCAACACATGTCCAGTGCTTGCATTTTACAGCTTCACGCTGGTTTTCTTTTGGGATTTTTATTCGGTTTTTTTAGTTCCATCCATCATCCTATCAACTCTAATAAGTTGACTGCTCCTGCTTAAGAAAGACATTCCCATAGCAGGACGCTTAGGTAGGCTTTGGTGCTTCAAAGCTGAATTTTCCTACCACACATGTTGCGTTTAGGCTAGCAGGTTGTATTTTGGTCTCATCTGAGCAAAGCATATGTTTGCCATGTATAACCAGCAGCAAAATTCAAATGGGGCTTCTTATGGTTTTCCTTAAAATTACGGTTTTATCTTTCAATTCTTCCTTAAAGCCCAGGCTGTTGTGTGATGTCTGACCAAAGATTTGTCCTGACAATAGACCCTGCAGGTTTTTACAGCTCATCCAGAGCCACTATGGGTCTCTTACATGGCCACATCTTTGGATGTATGAATGACGGATTGAGCAGTGCTTAAAGTCTGGGATTTAAATCTCATCATGCTTTAAATTGAATTTCTCCATGACTTCACCTTTGACCTTTCTGCTGAGCTCATTGATCATCAAGATGCTGTTTGTTCACTAATGTTCTCCAGCAAACCAGAGGCTTTTATAGCTTAGTCCTTTGTAATTCTGACTCTGACAAGCTTTAAAAATAAAATCAATCCCACAGCATAATGCCGCCATCACCTTGCTTCGCTGTGGAAAACGTGAATTCAGAGATTCAATTAAACACACACTAATTAGGTGAAGTCTAAGCAGACTTTTCAGATGTTTAATTGTGCAAAATTTAAAAAACCCACACACACATTGTTTTCCTTCCACTACATCACGATAATGCTGTGCATGTTGGCCTTTCGCATAAAATCCTAAGAAACTACCCCGACGTATGTGGTTGTAACAAGGCACTGCATGTTCACCTGATTGTTGCCTCTAATTATTTAGCGGCACTCATGGGTAAAATAAGGATGAAGCAAAGAAAAAAACAAAAAAACAATAATAGCTGCCGCACCATGGCTATGCTTATAAATGCAGGACTTGGGAGCAGCACTCACAATGGATACACAATCAAAATGCTCTCGCTCTGGTATTTTGATTTGCCTCCAACTAAAAAGCTAGTAAACAAAGCATGAATGATGCATGAATGTCACACGCGGCCCTGCTTCGTGTGGGGGGGGGAGCCATTGAAACAAAGATGAATAAGAATGGAAGATAAATTAGTGTGTGAAAAGTATATTCTTCCCCCCCGAGCTTACGCTGCAGATGAAGCAAAACAAATAATGAAGCCTACAACCTATGAGTCACTTCAGCCCTATTGTACACTTCAATCATTTCGCTGACAGCTGACGATTTCTTCATCATCACACAAAGACAGATTAAAAAGTTGTCAAATTAAATATTAAAGAGGAACTGCGGGCAGTTGTGAATTATTAACGGAATAACACAGATTGGAGATGAAATGAGGCACCTATATGCATATTTTATGCCACCAGGACCAAATGCATATATTTTCCTCTCGGCCACCTACTTTGTAATAAAGAATAGCAAGTGTACAGACGTGGCAACGCGACGTGGCAACGCAGCGCGGCGGAAATGATTCGAGAGAGGAATCGGTTTTACATAATGATGTCAAAAGTAATATTGCTCTTCATGGTCATGGAGGATAAAGATAAGATTTTATTTCGCCGCAAAAGAATATTTTTGCAAATGGCTTCTTTATTTCCTTAAAGAATAAAAGGGACCCGCTTTGTGTGCACCGTGGAATGTGGCTTCTGCCGAATGAGGCGAACATCTTATCTTTCAACGGCAGAAAAAAAAAAAAAAAGATCTGTTGAATATACCCACGTGTGTGTGTGTGTGTGTGGCGATGAATGCCGAATGTAAGAGCTTTGTCATCTCTTGAAATAAAGAGAAAGTGACAAGTGACAGTAAACGCTATCACATTTTCTGCAGAAGGAAGGCTTGAAGAGAGAACAAAGCCGTAAAAAGTGCAGTGCGGAGAGAGGGTTGAATCTCTATAAAGAGCAGAGTGAGGGCTGCATTTCACTAAGTCAGCATCGATTGGAGTAAACAATGACTGATCAATACGCACATAAAAGGCTCTTTCCAACAAAGACTTACATGTGGATTTGGAATATCATGCTCCACAGAGAAGGTTCTCTCAAAAAGCCTGTTGAATTAGCGGCGCTGCACCTTTTTCTCCCTTTCCCCTTTGGATGCATAATTTCTATTCGCCGCGTCTGCACACAGATACACTCCGGTGTCCGCGCCACACTTACTCATGCAATAAGCATCATTGTCACAGAGCCTTCCCTTCCAAATGGTTCAGCCTCCACCATCTGCAGGCGTTCCCAGACACACCGCTTTGAGTCTGCCATAATGATGCATGACTAAGTACAGTTAAAGTGTTGCAGTCTGTTGGCAAAAAGCAGTCAAGCACTTTGCTATAGTGTCACTACGGATAAACCATACAGCTGAAGGTTGACGATGGATAAAAGGCAGTGACAGGCCTGGTGATGCGACTCCGCGTGTGTGCGCGCGATACCGTGTTTGTGTTTGTGAGTGTGGGTTCACATGTGGATGAGAGGTTGGAAACCATGGCACAGCAGATTTGTATGTGTACTTAACAAGGATGTGGAATAGGGTTGGACACAGTGAAATAAAATGCTGTGTTGGAGTCTGCTGAAACTGGGACACGGTTTAAAAGTTATTCTCCCCCCCCCCTGCTAATAAAAAGCCATCTTCTTCTTCTCCTGCTGCGGGGGAATTGCAGCCTCATGAGTTTGCTAATATCAAATGCTCTTCACACGCACAGGTGCATCTAAGTGAATTGACGTGCAAGTGGGAATTATTGGGATTTCAGATGGAGATTTGTCTTAGAAAATAGGAATTATGCATAATGAAAATAAAAAGTTGGGGTTTTTTTAGTACAAAAATTCTATGTTTTGGCTGACACAGTTACAAGACAGTTGACCAGCACTCATTGCTACTCTTCCCAAGAAGAGAGAGCCATAAAAGATGGTTGCTAAATAAGCTGGCAGTTCGCACAGTGCAATGTCCAAGCATGTAACTGGATAGTTGAGTGGAAGGAAAGGTGCACAACCAACAGGCAATATATGCAGCCACATTGGGTTGTGAAGCAACACATATTCAGAAATCTGAGAGGCTCTCAAGGTGTTGGAGTCAGGGCTTCATTTTAAGTTTCTGAGGATCTGAACTTTAGCCTTTAATTGTTCATAAGAACCTTATGATCACCTCCAAACAGGGATAGGCAGTATGATGAAAATTGTTTTCAAGATAACAAGATAAATATGATCAAAATTGTTTTCAAGATAACAATAAACGTGATAATGTTTGCAAACTGAAAAATGAGAAAAAATAATAGATAAGACTTTTTTTCATTTCACTGCTGCTTCCAATAAATCTAAAAACATTTGATCCATCCATCTGCTATCTATACCCACTTGTCCTTAGAGGATAGCTGGTGATTGGGCGAGAAACAAGGTGCACATTGGACAGGTAGCATAAAGCCATGCTCACTCACAGACAATTCAGAGAAACTATTTAACCTAATAAGTCATGTTTTTCTATTGAACTTTGGATTTTCATTCGCTGTACATCAGAACCATCAAAACAAATAGTAATAAATGATTACTATATATCACTGTGCATTATAAGTCTATATGAGGTTCATTTTTTGAATATATTTAGTTAAACATAAAGGCTACTTTAAACGACTTTAACACGTAAGTCCTCCTTATTCTGAACATTGCACTTCAGTGTTAGGTCGATTTTAAAAGTCTACCTATAGCGCAGCACCATTTATTTGCTTCACTTGACCCTGGACGTCTTTCTGAAAATCAATCACTATCAAATATCCACTATCTTTCCTCATTCCACAGCTGCTTCCTTCATCCTTTAAAGTAAGAGTTCAGCATTCACCGAATACAGAGGAGACAAAGAACTCTCCCATTATATCCTAGTCTGTTTGCCAAAGTCTTTAGTGTCAAAACGCTGCACAGACTTTGCTGCCGCCTTGCTGGGTTCACCACTGCAGCCGCTTTCATGTAAATGATCCTGAATGTTATTTTCTAAAGAATGCATTTTAAAGAGAAATTCCCATTTCTGCCTCTGCATCTTGTCACAAACCCTTTTCTCTTCTATCTCCTCCCCTCTCCTTCTCCCCCTCCTTCTCCTTTTCCTTCTCCCTCTCTCCCTCCCGCTGCAGCCGTAGACTGCATAATTGATGCAAATACTGTCACATGTGTCAGGAGTGGAGGCTCTTCTAGTTTACTTCTGTGCTACACTTTATCGGGGAACATTAAGTGGAGAAAACAGCCTCATGCCAGGGGTGGAAAATCAGCTTGTCAGTGGTCTCATTCACACAGCCATTTCTTCTGGATTGTTTCATCAAGGTGATTGAGAACAAAAAAGTGCAGCCGCAAATTCCAGCTTATGTTAAGGGGCCTTGCCACATGCATTATTTATATTTGTTGCCCACCCCAGTCTCTCCATTCAGCCATCTGAATACATCATGTCCTAATTCTCAAATATTTCTTCAGATTTCCTCCTATTTGTGCGAAATCCCCCTTCTACATCAACCTCCTTCAACCATTAGGCTTGTAAAGCATGCTTCCCCCCCCCCCTTTTTTTTTCCTCCCTGTGTGACACAGACCTGAAATTACAGATAGCTGCTTTCAAGGAGTGCTGGGGCAAGCTGTAATGGCTGTGGAGTGACGAGAGTGCAGTCAGAGACAGGAACAGGATTTCATTTACAACAACGATACAGGAGGAATTATGTAAAATGGTAACATTCCATGCCATTTAATGAGCCATATTCACTAATGTCTGAGTCTATGGTCTAGCAGTAATAAAATGCGCCGGCTGCCAGAGCTCTGCTGCTACACTGTTTCTGTCTATTTACAGCTCTGTGTGAAACAATGGTGCATAACAGAACAGGCAGACATTTGCAGATTTTTTTTTTTCTACTCTGTGCGCCGAATTCTCTTCCTTCAGACAAAGCGAGGCGCTTGTCTGCTGTCCTTTCTCTTCTTCCTCCTCCTCCTCTTGCTCTCCTGTTTTTTTTGTTGTTTTTTTCTGGGCCTCCACTCTATGCCACAGATTAAGTGACTTGATCCTGCAAACATCTGAAGAATTCAGCTCCACAAAGAGGTCAGACAAAGGCCAGGGGATAGCCTTACAGGTCCTCCTCCATTAGCAGATCTACAGAGGTGTCATCAAGGGGGGAGAAAGGGGCTCTGCAAGCAACAAAATGTGCCTCGAAAAGAGCAGATTGTGAACCGATGTTTATCTCCGCCTCTGTAGCTCAAACTAGATGTTTACATATGCTGCATCGAAAAGCGGTCTGCCATTAAACCTGATGTAGCTATTCGTGTTTTAGGTCGATTCTGGATGCAAGAATGATTTGTATAGTTGCTAAATGTTTGAATGAGTAAAATGTATATTTTTAATTAATACTGTTAACTCTGTTTAGGTCAAAGGTTTAGATACATTTGAATTACCACAACTTGGGGTCAGGCCAAATGATGATGTCATGACTTTGTAAGCAAATGAGAGTTTTGATATCCAGTTAATGGGCTGAAAAGTCATTCATACAGGAAGAAGCCACTGCTACAAAGGCAAGATTACACTTTTTCAAAGACATTTTCTTCAGTTTGGAAATTCATCACAACCATTTGGGGAATAAAAGGAGAGGCTGAAAGAAGAGAAGATCATGCCAATTTTGAAGTACGGTGGTGGCAGCATCATGTTGTGGTGCAGTTCATGAAACACATCAAATTCAGATAGAAGAACATCAAGTTGACATTGACAATAAGTCTCAAGTTGACAATAAGTCTCAAGAGATCAATCAAGAAGAGCTTGGACACAAACAGATCCTTCAAATGGACAACGATGTTAAGCAAACCACCAAATGATTTACTTAAGTTTGAGAATTTTCACTTTCAAGGTATAATAAAGTTTATCTTAAGAAGAAATTACAGAGTCCTGATTTCAGGATTTTGTTTATGTGACGTTTGTGTAATGATACAGTTTTTACAGTGATTCTGCCAAATGTTTAAGTTTATAGAAAGTAAAAAAGAAATTTATAAAAAAAAATATGTAACAACACTGGCAATTAGAATATAGTAAATTATTTTTGCTAAGGCTAACTGATGCTAAAATAGGAAAAGTTTAATCAGATGTAATGTCACAGAGTAAAGAAGAAATGTCTTGTATCTGTTTCTAACTGTAACCAAATTTTGTTTTTCACATAGAGGTTGTAGGAAATTAATGGAAGGAACTAATTAGTCTTTCATATGGGAAGTGGGATAAGTTGCAATACATTTCTAAATTGAGAAACCAAATCTTTCATTTCTCCCTTTTTCAAATCTTCACAGTTTTTTTTTCCTTTTTCTTCTTTTTTTTCCACTTTCGTTTTTTCATCTTTTTGCCCAAACAAGTTCACACTTGTGAACTGCAGTGCTTGTGCCAAGTAAGCCGCAAGTGCTGTCTCTTTGTTTACATGTTTCTTGGTACAGACAAACAAAAATACCCCATATTTTCCAGGCAATAGCATTCACAAAGAATATCTGGGGCTCCTAGAAAAACATTTCAACTGTAATAAGCTTTCTCCACGAGAGTCTGAAGCATTTTCAGAGGGCTCCTTTGAAGCTCTCACTCTGTTGACTGCTCATATAAAGACAGTGCTTGGAAAGCCTGAGCGCCATATCGTTGTAACCTCTCAGCGCTTCTGCATTAATAATTAATTGGCAATGTGAGTAAACACCAGTGAAGATACAAGAATGTCCCCAACAACACCCACCATGCTGCTCCCACTTAAAGCCGTGCGCTCGACAAAATTTAGTTGGGGTTTGAAAAGATGCGATGTGGCACCGCTTGTTCACATCTGGGAGGAAATTCTTGCAGTAACGTGGTGTGTATGTGTCATGGGATGAAGAGTTGAGCCATTTAGCATATTTCTTTACAGCACCATGCAAAAGTATTCATTTCACTCCTATGGTCCCAAATCTATTTGTCCTTTAATGAGATTTCTATGACAGACCAACACAAAGTGGTGCACATCAGTAAAGTGTACTGAAAATATGAGCTCTTAAAAAGTTTTATGAATAAATATCAACATTCTACCACATCTGGGCTTCAATCGGGCCTCTGACAAACAAAGAGGACTCGATTCAATCGCTCCCATTACAGCCCTGGGTTTGTGTTTGGGGTTGGTTTCCTGCTGGAAGTTGAACTTCCACCAGAGTTTAACAATATTTCCTAGTTTTGGGCTTCATCCACCTACTGTTAACTCTAACCACCTTCCTCTCTGCTAAGGTGAACAAAGATGTTGCTACAACTATGTCACATGGCACATTTTTATTCAGAAAACGATGCCATCTTGGCCATGTCTTGGTAGGATTGCAGTTTTCACATACTTCCCCCCCCCCCATTTTTATATGTTGGACTGATCAGTGATTTATGGGACATTCAAAGCTTAGGACCTACTTTCATTATGAACTTCTCCACAATCACATCCCTGACATGTCAGCTGTGTTCTTCAGTTTCCACAATACTGATTGTTCACTGATCTTCTCTAACAAACTTCTGAAGCCTTCACAGAACAATGGGAATTATAATGAGATTTTTGCTGGTTTATCACATAAAATCCCCGTAAATTTGACCTTCTTGAATGCGTTGTGACAAAATATGACAGAAGTTTAAAGAGCATGAATATTGTGCAAGGCACAACAGCAGATAAACTCAAGCTTGTTATCCTTCGCAACACAGACTGCTACGTGTCGTCAGATCTGCTCAGGGGGAGATTTCGATATGTTGCTTTTGCACACTTACCCTTTAGCTTACAAGCAACACGCTGCGAGTTCACGGCTAACTCAGCCTCATTTATATTACTTACAGTGAGGAATGCATGTGCGGAATCCGCTTAACATGCTGACCTTGTCACTGTTAGCTGTATCTCCCGGCGCCAGTGATGAGCCCGCTGAAGTATTGTTATCCGGGCACTCAAAGGTGTCCCGCTCATATTCCATGAGACAGGAAAAAATAAAAACACGAGTCCCTGGAAAACCGTTTGCTTATTGAACGGCACAAAAGAACGCAACACGCCTGCTGAGCTCTGATTAAAAGATTTTATTACATGTTCAGCATAAGCGCATATCGCTGCACAGTCTAATATCTGGTTTTGAACACGCAGCTTGTTTCCTCATAACAGAAAAATGCAATATGAAATGCAACGCGTTCTCTAATTACATCACCGCAGCTGCGCACGGATCATCAATAAGCCTGATTCAGCTTTAGGTGGTGGAATATGACCAGATATTCAAAATTCAGGAGCTGGGAGAAACATTTTTTATCTTACTATAAATTCTCATTATTTCTAATAGCGCTTCTGAAGGCTGAGGAGTAGAGCAGAGCATGTCCTCTTTTATTCCTCAGTCACAGGCAGACATGGCCAAGCACTATGGGTTAATGTAATATCACAGTTGGATGCCTCCTCTACTCACTTACATTCCCTGTTAGCTTAAAAGTCCTTCAGTAAAAAAAAGAAAGGAGGGGGGGGGAAAGTCTGCCCTGCATGAAAAGAGGTGACGATTGGAGATGCCCATGATGAGAGAGCGTGGCAGAGAGCCTGAGAATTACACCAAAAAAAATAAAAAATGGCCTCTCAAAGAATCCTTTTATGAGGATCTGTTTGATCGGTTAAATGAGCGTTATCTATTAATTTTAAATATAACAACAACGCATTTGGAGATAACAAAAGAGTCAGACACCCACATTCGTTTTGTGGTGTGGAAACGTTGGTCTAAGAATAGAAAAATGGACTGCGAAAAGTCCGCGGCTCATCTTCTGAGACTGGCATATCAATTAGGATTGTGAATAAGAGTGTAATTGAAAGCAACAGGAGCAGAAAGAAGCGGAAATTCATCAAGGCAAGCATGGAAAAGCACAAATGAGCTCGGAGAGAGACACAGAGAGCTTCGGCCCTCTATTCTTCTGCTCTGCGTTTTTTTTTTTCCTTTCCTCAGTACGGCCTCCACCTAATCTCTCCCCACCATTACCAAACAATGAAATCAGCGACCAAACAACTCCGTTCGCTGTAATTTCCTTTAAGAATTCTAAGCCGGCTAATTGTTATATTGGAGGTAGAAATAAATATTTCTAGGTCTGCCTCTCTATCCGGCACCAGCAGATTCATAAGCTCCGCGTTAGGAGCAAATTGGCTGCACAAGTCTGCAGCCTGAGGCGGCCCCCCGATAAATGGGCAAATCTGGTTTTATAAAGAAAAAAAAAAGGAGTTGTCTCGTCATTAACCGGCTACTGTTGGCCCATCAGTCACAACCTGTTGAAGGTTCATCACCTCTTAGCGTGTAATTCTGTGCAAACTAAGAAATATACGCACGACTGGGGTCAAAGGTCACGCCGTTGGGACTTTAATAGGGCGGTTTTTATTGGGCGTGTCTGCGCTCTGTGCCTGTGATTGCTTTACCGACTCCGGCTCGCGAGCCAGCAGCATCTGTGTTTTCCTATACTCTTATCTGTGCTGGCAAGCGATCACAGTGGTGCAGGCCTGCCACACGATCATTGTACCATGGCTCCACTGTCACTAAATGGCACGTTCTCTCAGCCCCATTCCTCCCTTTCCTCGGCACGGGCCTCTCCAGCTGCAGCCTAATTTCCTGTGACTTGCCTAATTACTGTAATTAAGGATTAATTGCCATTAATTATTCACACATAAGCTCATCGCAAATCATGGGGTAAATGTCTTATGAAAGCTGCCATACAAGCCATGTATAAACACACTAGGATACTACAGGCGGCTGAATCGATCACTCAGCCCTCCAACAGATCTCCACTACGCGCTTAGAGAAACAGCGATAAGTCTTCCCCAAAAATCAACAGTCCGTCCAGGTGATGGAGGAATCAATGCAGATGCCTTTTTTTTATCTTCCTCTTTTTCTGTTTTTTGTTCCCCTCAGCAACATTTTGGTCACAGACACGTCCGCCTAGGCCTTACGCAACCAGACGCAATAAAAGAAAGAAAAAAGCCATGGTGTTTTTAATAGGCAATCTAATATAAGGAAATAGGATAAGGAGATGCTAAGTTATTCCTACTTCTTTCATCAGATCTACTTTGTCTGTAAAGAAATCGAAATGGTAAAACGGTATCGAACTGAATAAAATAACTCAGAAAAGCTCAAAAAGATGCACAGAGAAATTGAGACCAAATTAGCTTAAAAAACTCAAGAATCTAATCTTTTTCAGATCATCTTATAAGTGCTGCTAGTAACAGCAACGTTCTTCGGTGTGGATGTGGTCAGAATGAAGAAAGTTCTCATTCTCACAGAGATTTTTAAAAGGACCGGAGCCAAGAGACGCTAGCTGTTTTAAGGGAAACAAATTTCATGACGAGCTGAGACGGGTGTGTCAAAGCAAGAGGTAACAGGAAGTTTAAAAGTATTACAGCAACTTTGCTCTGTCAACATTTATCATGAAACAGGCTCCATTTGAAAATGTTGGCAGATTTTTGGAAATCAGAAAGAAATGGGTCTATATTCTCTAGGAACACATACTGCTGCTGTTTGGCACAGATAACTCTGAACTGTGTCTTTGCTTGAAGATAGTAAGAGTTTCTATTAAATCCCTTGTTTTCTCACACCTATATCAACACATTGCTTCTGCTCCGGTTAATTTAATATGTAATTTTTAAATGTTGCTACTATGTTTTTGTAGATTATAAATGTCAAAGAGGACTCATAGTCAGTTAACATAAACGGGCGAAGGCTTTACAAAACCAAAGACTACCTGCAATATTCTGATCTGTTCATCTCTACAACAAATAAATCAATACATATATTTAAAAAATCTCAAATTTAAACCTGATTTGAGAAAAAGGAGAAGGATGCTGTGACGATCTCGTGGGAGAATCATGGCAAGCCTGGGAGTTTCTGGCTTCTCGTGGGAGAATAACACGGATGGAGTGCGGGCAAATATTTACACTCAGACAATTCCCAAGCATTTTTAGGGAAATACTTTTCAAGACTTTGGCATCATAAAATCATAATAATAGCTGTAATGTAAATCTGCTGAACATGAAATGTGTTCGAGGGACCTGCATGCAAACAGTTTTTAAAATGAGACATTTTTACAAGGCTCTAAATCAGCACTGGAGCCATGTGTTGATAGAGAGAGGGAGCGAGGGGGGGTAGAAGAAGAAGTAAACTGTCTGGTGTGTCACAGCAGGTCTGTGAGACCTCACAGTAAACTTAATCGTAATATACAAGAGCGAAAATTATTTTTTCTGGATTCGGCCAAAGCTGCTGCCTCAGCAGTGAGAACACACCATATATTTGCCTCTTCGTGCCTTTTCTCAGACAGTTTAGTAAGTGTCTGAGAAAACTAGATGGGATGGGAGGGGACTAATTGTTGGACCGAAGGCATATCTGGCAGATTAATGCAGGAAACAGCTTTATTTTGGACCGGCAACTTTGTGTGTTTGATTTAAACATTTATGGTAATGGACCTTATGGCAGCTCTTAGATGCTCTACGCTCTCTTGTAAACAGCCACTTTGCAAATTCATCATCGGACCATCCCGCGCAAAAAATACAACCCAAAACCTGCATGGGTAGAGGAAAAGCGGTGAACTCCGTTTTCTGTTCGAGGGTGTAACAAAAACCCAGACATACTGAGGCAGTTTGAGCCGGTGCTGGCAAAATTTCACCTGATCAGCATTATCGCGGCCAGAGTTTAATTTATAGAGCTGAGCTGGTCCTGTTTTATGCGTTTGTTAGATTAATGTGCAGAGCCATACTTTTTTTACTGCCATGGTCTTTGATCAAGTTCAATTTATTGGGATTAACCTGGGGTTCAAGCACGGTCCACGATCCATTTCGAGTCATTATGTGAAGCCTCCGCTCTCTCCAGCTGTGATTGGGTCCCTAGTCCTTATAATTACACACAAGTTTAAGCTGTCAAGTCTCTCCTCCAGTTGTGACGGTCCTCTAATGACCCTTTGCTGCAACGTATTAATTTCCTCTTATTTTTGCACCAACTTTTATACCTTTCGACTTTGTGACGTGCTCCTTAAATTAGCACATGCTAATTGTTACCTTAGAAGAAGTGCATCGCTGTGATAAATGCTACTTTTCACAGGGACACAATGGGAGTGCCTGATTGTGCCTCGGTGTTAATATGGAAGCGTGTTTTACAGTCAACGTGTCACTGCGCCGTGCATCAGCGGCTGAGTTACCAGACCCCACAGCCTGTGCAACTTTCCATGCTCCCTGCTGCCCCCACACATTTCACACTCCCACCTCCCTCGACGTGACCCTCCCAGCGTGCGCATGCATCATCGCGCCATTGATGCCTAATTGATACTTCCCTATTTATTGTCACCTTCCCTCCCTGTCAGCTGATTTGGCTCTCCGTGTCGCTTTGCATTTATGGACTCCCGGTTGCCATGATCTCAGTAATTAGAGTTTATGTGCTAATTGGTGTAAATACAAAGATGGGAGTTGCAGGCAATCACTTTCACACCGCAGCTATAAATTGTGCCTCTGAAAAGTGTGGGTTGTGGTGCTGAGGGGATAGCGGAAGTGTCTCTAAGAAACTGATATTTCTGTCAGTTTTATTTTTTATTTTTTTTTTACACACTGAAAGTGTTCGGTGCATTGAATAATATCCTGACAGCTTGATATCTTTGCATCTTCTGGCTTGGCAAGTCTAATTTACCTTTGCATGGTAAATGTCACATTTATTATTTCAAGGCCAAGTTGTCAGCTTAATTGTCAAGACACGGCACTCTCCCCCAGTTTGAAATATATATAGATGTGTAGCTCTCCATCTCCGTAACATTCAACACTACACTTCTGTCAAATACTTATATTTAATTAAGTGCAATACAAAAAACTATATATAGATGTTCACTTAAACTATATATAGATGTTCACTTAAGTCCACAACTGTTCATATTCAAAAGGCAAATGTAGGTCTAAAGTAATTTTCACTTTTCCCATCACCTTTTCTTCTGAATGCAAATAATGTTAACAATATGGAGTGAGCAGACCAGAACCTTGACTTGAAATTAGAGAATCTGGGGATGAGCTAAAGATCAGGGTGATGTCAGGGAGGCTGAGCTAAACCACTTGAAGGTTAGAAATAATCAAAACACCACACCAGTAGTTATGAGAAAGGCTTGCTGTAATGCCATTAATGTTTATTTAAGAATTATTTATAAGCATATCATTTTTAACATGCAAATTTTAAAAAATAAAATATAAATAAAAGCTTTGATTTCAATGTTTTATTGTTTTTTTTCAGATACCAGTCTTATTTTCTATCAAAAATAAATCAAAATATAATTTTAATCTGAATTTGACTGAAAAATGTAATAGTTTTTACCTTAATCAAATATATAGAAATATTGTGTATGTAATTGCTTACAGCAGTCTGAGCCTAGATTATTTGGTGGATTCTTTAATGTAAATAGAGCATTTTTACACCACAGCCATCTTGTCAAAGTTAATATGTCTAAAAAGGTAAATCATTTGAGATATTGCCAAAAAAACAGAAAGAAAATGTTATTAATTCTTCTTGATGACACTTTTGCAGCAAAAATGAGGCTAAAACAAAACAGAAGAATTCACCTAGCGACAAAAAATATTGCGTAAAGTCTTAGGTACTCCATTGGAAAAAGAAATTTACACAAACAAACCAATAATTCATAAGAACTATATCTTGATGTTTACACCTAATGCTGCTGAAGTTGGCACCTGCTTTGAAGCTTCTCTGCTGAACTAGGATTTAATTTCTATAGGCTGATCAAGTGGATAATTTGACATAGCTAAAAAAAATTTTTTGACTCATTCAGCTATTTAGTTATGAAAAATAAGAAAAAATTCCTCTTGTGAACCCAAACTGTTATACTATTTCATCTCATGATATTTTATTCCTCCTTGATCAATTTCCAAAATACGTACACTGGAGGCTGATGACGTCATACGACACCAAATTCAAATCCAAACCATCAACAACTCCGCACGTAACCGCGTTTTTACATTTCACATGTCAGCAAGTTCAAAATGCTAAATTGCTATAAAAAAGTAAGACGCAGTTCGACACAAACCAAATTGCTATCTCTCGCACAGATTAAAGCCGCACTCGCACAATGTGCTTTTCACATGCAAACACATAGATGCATGTCCCTCCGCCGTCTTTTCATTTCCAACTTGGTTCCTTTTAGCTCAGTCTTGTCAGCAGATGTCCTTCTAACTGAGACAAAGAAAATGAGAGGGGGCTGGATATCATCAGCATAGAAATGAGCCTTCCCGATGCCCCTTTTAAGGCACAGCTACAGTGCCGCTCCAGCCACTGCACTACCTTTTCAACTTGCAAATGACAGTGTCACCAAATGCTATCCTTCCATCAATCAAGTCGGGGGGGGTCATGAATATACAAAAGGCAAAGCGGAGACTGCCTGCCTCCTGCAGCTCTACTTGGCCCAATTATACGGCTCGGCTTTCGGCTGTGAGCTTCCACTTTTTTGTTTCAGTCTAAAGGGTACATACCAAGGCAGCTCCGGGCTTAATCAAGGTAGGTCATGCATACTGGACCTCTCAAGTGGACTGCAAATGCAAGTTAAATGTGGACACCAAATGTCATCTTCCTTTTACATCACTGCCGCCAGGGGACAAAGACAGCAGGGGTCAGCTCTGCACCCCTCTTCCTGTGCACACTCTGCCACATCCCATGAGCTGAAGTCCTCTTCTATACCCAAGCACAATAGGAGCACACTACTCTGCAGCAGCTCACTCTTTTTTTTCCCCTCTGCAGCAGCCTGCTTGGCCCCTTCTTTACCCTGGCTGTCAGATCATAGCAGTGAATTAGCATTCTAACTGATACGCCTCAACTCGGGGATGAATTAGCACACGGGACTAACTAATGACCTCCCTGCTGAAAGTGGACCTTATAGTCGATGGCACAGCTGATCAATAAGGCAGCTCCGGCTTAGCTTACATTGTCTTCTCTCTTTTAAGTGCTCAACAGTTGCCTCTCACTGCCTTAGAAAAGATAATTAATACAAGTTGTTAAAATGGAAAGTGAAAAAAAAAAAAAAGAAATCCAAAGTGCGTTTGAATATCAGCGATACTCAGTGATGCATCTGTAGGACGACAGCTGAGTATAAGAGACATTGGTCAATGCCAGCTTATTTTTACCAATCCATTAGGGAGGAGAATACAAAACCATGTGCTGGTGTGTTCCAGTAAAGCAGCCAAATATCATCAATCGCTAACAACAGTAACAGCGTTTTGTGTTGACACAGCATGACCTAAAAAACTGAGCCGCTTTGATGAACTGAAGCAAAAGATTGAAACAATTGTATTACAGCCTAACTTTATCAGGTTAACATCTGACACTAAGGAAGCTCCAACGAACATCATTCAAGGCTTTTTTATTTATTTATTTTTTTCATAATAAGCCTCAGATACATCAAAAAGACAACAGAAAATACCACAAATGCAGTGCTGTAAAAATGTATCTCTTCTCTTTTGGCTTTTTATTTTTTGGTGATATAAATATTTCCGATCGTGACATAAATTTTAATTTCAGGCAGGGATGACCTGAGTGAGCACAAAGAGCAGTTCTCAAATAATAATGATTTCTTAAGTGAAGCAAGTAAAGCAGTTAAAGGAGTAAGTAAAAATGTCCTCCAGGGTAAAAGTCACTGATGACCAAAAGAAAAAAAAAAGACTCCTCTCACATTTGGCAGAAAAACATATTAGTGACCCCAAAACTCTTGGAAAGATTTTCTGTGAATCGATGAGAAATAAAAGCTGAACTTGTTTGGCAGCTGTGCACCCTATTACAGTTGGTGTAAAACCAACACAGCTTTCAAGAAAAAGAACATAAAACCCAAGAGCGAAGCTTTGTGGTGGCGGTGAAATGGTAAGGAGATGCTTAGCTTTTCAAAGAACTTGCTATAATGGATGAAAACATGAAACTCCTCAAGGAGCATGTCCGGCCGTTAAGCAGGACAATGATCCAACACATCAATGTAACTCCACCTCTACGTGACAAAACCAAAATGAAAATTTTAGAGTGGCCCAGTCAAAGTCTGAACTTAAATTAAGTTGAGATGATGTGATATAGCCTAAAACATGCTCGAAAATCCTCCAACATAGTTGAATTAGAACAATTCTGCATATAACAGTGACCCCTGCCACATAAAAAACCTGTTTGCAGTTGTTACAGGTTTAGAGTGCAGTTACCTTCGTACATAAGGCCTGGTTGCTTTGGCTAGCTTTTTTCCTATTAATAAATGAAACCATCATTGGGAAACTGATGAAACATCAATAGGTGTGACAGAAATGCAGAGACAGAACTATTGTTCAAGGGACCAAATACTTTTTTCAGGGAATAAGAAAATAAATAGACAAATAGAGCCTCATCCATGAGACTTTTCAATCAAAATCAAATTCAAAGATAAGTGAGAGCGAATGCGGAAAACAGCTGGCAGCAAGCGTTGATCAGCTGTTTTGCTGTCTGTTAATGCATCAGGAGATGCACAGTAATCAAGCCATGATAATTCTGGGAGAGGAGAGGAGTTATGAATACAAAGGGTTAAGGTGAGCCTATGGCTGAGAAAACAAATTACTCTAAATATGTAAGGGGAAGTTGGAACGGGTCCTGTAAGAAACGGCCTGAGTTTTAGTAAACCAACAGTCTGTCTGCGGTAATTTATAGACAGCTATGATAAATACTATTTGTCCATGACAGTCACATGAAATAATAAACCATGGCTGGCTATAAACATTACTAAATCCTGACACTATTGATTTATAATGTCTAACAGTGACATCAAACCATACAACTGACAGAAACAATGCCAGGGCTTTAGGAGCAGTTTGTCAACTATTAATTCTGTCAAAGGGGGTTTTGCTCTAAGCCGAGGGAGCTTGTCTTGCAGTTGTCAATCCCTTTGCTGGAAATGACTGCAGCACGTCCACGGGTAAAGGCCCTAGGCGCCACTCCGTTAGCCCTAATTACCCACATCCCTGCGTTGGCAACGACAAGAGCAGCCTCTATTTAAAATGCATGTTAATTATGCAAATTATTAATTGGGCTGGTGCTTGAGGATTTGTGTTTATGCCTGGATTAGAGTTAATAACTGTATCAAGATACGTTTTAAGCCTGACCTATGACAAGTAAAGCTGAGGTGCTGAAAGGGATATTTTCCAATACATTACCCTCTCTTCTCTTCCAAATCCATTTTCCATTACAGCAGGCTGAGTAAATGACACAAGGATTTCCCCAATATCACAATATCCCCTGTGTTTGATCTGCAAACTGTGCTGTGTGACATCACCCAACAACGCTGCACCATGGCGCTGCTTCGGTAAATGTACGATTGGGGAAATCGACACTTTCAAATTTTCTGGAAACTACACAGAAAATGCGTACGTATTGTGACAAAAACAGTTCAGGGTCTCAATCCTTGGTAATTCAGGGTAATTGCGCACACCTGTGATGGGACCACATGTGCGCTGTCATCTTCTGACATGGACAAAGATCAACACAAGTCTTTGTGGGGGGTTTAGTTGCTCTGAGAAGGTTCAAATAAAGATGGCAAAGCAAACCCAAGATGCCTTATTCAGTTCCTGGCAGTATGTGGCATTGTCTGGTAAAGTATTGTTAAAGTTATGAGAACCAAATGTAAAGGCGTTCAAAGCTGAACATTGTTTTATGTACGGTTGAGGCTCTTATTTAGAAATAGTAAAGGAAGCAGCTTCATTGCTGTAGATTTGGTTTTAGTAAAGACTACTTTTGAGCTGTTTGTGTTGTCAGATAACTTTTATTTTCTCGCTGGCTACAGACTAATTAACCCAGTTATTCTGTAGTTTGTCCGTAGCTTGTTCTATTTTTGCCTCTAAATTTATCCACTCCTCCAGATATTTAACTCTTCCTATTGCATTTACCTGTAAATGCAATCAACAAACTTTGTGGGGGGTTTTCTACAACAAAAACCCTATTTATGTCAAGTGAACATTGATTTCTACACAATGATGGCAAACAAAATCTGTAACATAAAATAAATATTCCCCCTATTTCAGTCAACCTTAGTAAAGGCACCCCTGGCTGCAATCACAGAGTCTGGATGAAATAATCTCAATCAGGCTTTCACATCTGGACTCTGCAATTTTACTCAATTCTTCCTTGCAAAACTATTCACACTTTGGTTATGGGGATTGGGTGTGAACAGCCCTTTTCAAGTTTTCATCGGATTAAGGACTGGACTGGCTCTGACTTGATCTCCATTCATTTTAAGATAACTAGCACCAGTTCAGGTCAGTCAGTCTAAAGGGGAAGGATATATGTGGAGTCACTTATTTTGTGTTGACGTTAAAAGGTTGTTTCTGAAAATTTAGTCAAAAAAGTTCAATTTTGTTGATTATTATGGGTTTGTGAAAGCAATAAAAAAGGGTAAAACATCCAAGCGGATGAATGCGCTTTATAGACACTGCATAGTATCTGCTAAATAGCCTCCTACTTTAGATATTTTTATGTTATGACCTTAAGTAGTAAAACAAAGAAATGTTTTATCAAATAAAGACGTTGATTTGAGCGACACTAAACCTAAGTGTACCCTATCTTTGTACCAGAATCACTGCCAGAAGTGCTTCTGCAGCTGTTCCAAGGCATATATTCATAAAACATATAATTCATTTAGCTTCATTTGATGTTCACTCACATCACTTTAAATACTTCATTACTGGTTATTATATGTATTTTCCAGAGATTCTGGCAAACTGCGGTTATATACTAAACAAACTGCAGAGGATCTGTGTCGCGGCTGCCTTTCCACTTCCTGCCATGAATGAAATGGTTAAAGGAGCATTAAGCTGTTTTGTTCAATGGCCCTTAACCAATATAAAGAGGTACTGAGATAGCATGTTCTGATTTATGTCCTGTGAAGACATTATCAATGCACGCAAGCACACCCATGAACAAAAACACAATGTAAAAAAAGGATAAATAGATGGATCACGAGCTGAATTAAAACAAACAGGTTTGTTCTGTAATCTTTCTTCTAACAGAAGAGGAAAACCCTGGCAAAAGCAAATAGACTTCTCCTTTATTTCCAAGAAAACCTTTTGTTTGTGGGATCTAAATTATAGCTTGATTAAAGTCTAACAGAGAGCTACAGTAAATCCTGTGTGAATGTTTGCAGCAGTTCCTCTAAAATGGGAAATATTGATCAGCATGATTTCCCTGGGTACCGGGGAGCTGTAGAGGAAGAGTGAGAGACATTATTTAAGGGACGTGGAGCCTAACTTCAAAAATAAAAAAGAAAAAAAAGGAGAAAAAAAGAGTGACGTTTTAGCTTATGCCTTGAAACATGACTTCGTCTGAGTGAACTTTGATGGGAAGAAAAAAGGTAGTTCATCATTGTCTGCATGGGAACCACGGCGTGGTTGTCTTGTGTTGATTTTACATTATTAATTTGAGGCCCACAAGGTCACTGGGCCCGGTTTAGTCATGAGAACCAGTTGTTATCTTAACTCAGCTGTCAAGCTGAATCTGCATTGACTGATTATGCCATTGATTGGTAAAATGGTAAAAAGGGACACTTCAGGATATTGCTCCGAAATGCGGTGGCAAACCATCAAGCACGCCCAGTTATTGTGGATTGTGAGCGAGAGCTGCAGCTCCTGAGCGGTGCGCCGCTGCTTCCCAGACACCTTCAATCTGCTATAAGCAAATCAAGTGTAAATGTCAAACACATGCAAGACCCAAGGAAAAACCTTGTGCGCTAACGGGGTAGAAAGGAGACTAAATGGAAAATAAACATTACAAAAGCTGTGAAATCTTAAACAAAAGGGGGGTTGAGTCCCGAGCAGCTGGCATAGAATGAACTCTTCTGGAGAGGGAATGCCAGTTTCAGAGCGCCCCGAGCATCAATTTGGAGCCAAGGCAGTAAACAGCTTTTATCAGCAATAATGATGGCATAATCCCAGCTAAAGAGGAAAGTAGCATATGGTACAAAGCTTACAACTGCAATCCCAACAAAGTAGGGGGCGGGGGGGATTTCCATCACTGTGTCCACTTGAAAGACATCCTGTCAATTCTGCCTTTTCTTTTGTCTTTTTGCCCCCCTCCCCCTCTACTCTAATCTACAAGTAGAAAAAGAATATATTATTCAACTAGAAATCTCTATTATTCAGAGAGTAATGCAGTTAAAATAATTTCAAGTGTAATTTTCTTTAGGTGGGAGGAAAGTAATGCTCCTGAAATAGAGATCCAGCAATCAATTGGCCAGACTGAAATGTGCCGATCTTTCCTTGATCAACTTCATCGTTGATCGATATGAGTGTTAATGCATCGACCAAGAGTTTGTACTTTGATGTACTTGTGTGAGGTGAATAAAATTCAATAAATGATAGGAATATATGCTGTAATGTGTAAATGGGGTTAATTAAGTAATCCATTTATTCACAGTTCCCCTTACAACTCCTGCCTTTTTCAAAGACGTTGCAGCACATGACAAAAATTTTAAAGTGTCAAAACATGAATTGATGAGTCAGACCAAAAAAAAAAAAAGAAAATTGGCATTGATCAAGAAAAGCTTGATCGGTGTATTTCTATCCAGAGGCTTCCAAGGATCTGGAGACCTCTACAAAATACTTAGGGGTTGTCATGAAATCTCATGAAATCTCATGGCAACAATGAAACGACAACAAAGAAACATCACAACATTTCTGGTCTAATAAAGTAAGTGTCAGCTATTCTTATAGGTCCCAGAGTTGAAGATGAGTGTTTCAGGATTTACACCCTGTTGTACTTAAGTTCAAGACTCAAATTTGGAAGTCAAAAAAGGAAGTGCTTTTTCTGGGTTGCCCTCTTGTGTTGATAAAGTCAACTAATAAAGACAATTGTGGATCTGGTCTACACGATTCATGTCAAAAGGCACTGAAGAAGTCTTGCTAGTGGAAATAAACTAAGTGGCAATTTTACCGCTTTTTAGGGATTCAGTATGGATAATCGTCAGCATTAGCAGTCAAAGCTGCACTGGGATATTTTATACTGGGTACAGACTCTCTAACACACAGATTTGTTCACGCTTTACTGTAATTATGAAAAAAAGGGGGGAATCTAAGTTTTTCCGTAATTATTGAAAAATCTTGTTTCATTCTCACAACCCGTTATTGTCTTGTCTTGTGAGGCGCATGTATCGTTACACTGCCAATGGACAAACACGCGCTTGAAAAGAAACGTTAAAAGAACTATATCATGCAGCTTCAAATTAAAAGCGATTGTTCGGATTCATCCAAAACTGTCATCCGTGCAGAAGCAAAAATATATCTTGTCCGTACGTCGTCCATTCAAATGCATCTTCCCATCATCAAAAACAATCAAACCCCTTCTTTTGACCAGGGCAAGCCAGACTGAGAGACAGCTCTTTCTTTCAAAGCAACATTGTAATGCTGCCAAGTTGCACTCTAGACTGGCTTCAACCTCCGCCATTGATTTTCCTCCAAGCTGTGACCATTCATTGTTTGTGACATTCTCCTGTCGGCTCTTTAACACCCTTCAACCAAATCAATTTCATATTTTCGTCGATGTCTTGCAACTGGATGAGTCCGATGGGAAGGGACGTCGTATGATTTAAGATGTCGATTTCCTCGCAATGGTTTTATCTCCAGTTTTAACAAGACATGGATTGCGCGACGAGTTTATTTAAACATGTATTACGCAGGAGACGCGGAAATAAGCCGGTGTGAATCTCTGCTGAGCTGAAACAATTAGCTATCGATCGGTAAAGTCTAACTTTCACAGTTTGAAAAAAAAAAATTAAAAAATACAAATTTATGCAGTGTCAGAATGCTGTGAGCTGTAACTCAGGTGAAACTTGCGCACCACCTTTCATGAACCGAACACCAACCGTTTTTCTCCAACTCTGATAACTAAATGTAGTCTTCACCTTTTCATATTTCCAGCAGACCACATGGCATTGTCCTCCATTATATTCTCAATATCACACGCTAACAATGACAACAATAATAGAACGGGTGACCTTGACTCCCTGTCTGGACTCCAGGAATAATATTTGATAGCAATATTAAGTGCAACAATAATGAGATGAATATTCCCCATTTATTGTAGACAGCTTTAGGACAAATTCTGAGGGGAGAGCCGCCTGCTGCAGCTACATGCTGGTCACTCTTAGTTGTCAGGGCTGATTTATTGCCTCCTAGCTGTTCAATTTCACATTTTGTCCTCGTCATATCCCCGACTCATGATCATTCTGCACTGACCCTTGTAGGGCAGGCAGGGAATATTGATAAAACAATTATCTGCTTGCCGTTCATTTGATTTTCCATTTCAATTACGGATTGGAGGAGGCAAAAAGAAAAGATTGCGGCATTGATTTTTTTTTTCCCCCTACCTTACAACAGGAAGGAGGCAGGCTTTGATGGGATGCTTGGGTGACAGGGGGTAGGGGAAGGAGAAGTGCACTAGCTTTAGGCGCTACAGTTCTCTTCTGCATTGGCTTTAAGCTTCATGGACCATTTATGAATTAAATACTTTTTCACATGAGCAAACACTCGCGATTTAGAAGAGAAGACAAAGAGTCTGCAACCCAGTTTTTTTTTTTTTTTTAAATCCTTGTTACAAACACATGCATCACATCCAGCATGTTTAAGCGGTTGCTGACCTGAGGTAAACATTTTATGTGCCTTGCACTGTGGAGGCCCAAAGGCCCAAAGGTCATAGCAGAATGTCAGTGACACTATTCCACTCTCTCCCCTTTTTTGACGGTCTGCCACTGTCTATTTGTCACTCTGAAATGACAACACAGTTGCATCATGCTTGTTTTCCTGCAGCACTGACACAAAGCCCAACCACCTCTCCACTGCGCGGTACTGTACTTGGGTGAGGGTGATGTCAGGCACCAACGATACCTCGCAAAAGTATTCACTCCCCTCAAACGTTTTCAGATTTTGTTCACAATAAAACTTCAATGTGTTTCTCTTTTTATGAATAAGCATTTGAAAAGTTTAAGAAGTCTTGTAATCAGACCTCCATAGTCAATACAGCAGATTCTCAACTGGATTTAAGGTTTGGACTTTGACTGGACCATTCTAACAAATGAACATGCTTGAACCATGTTCATTCTTCTCATCGCATTTTCTGCCCCAACAGAGTAATTGTATCCCCACAGGATGACGCTGCCACCACCATGTTTATTTGTGAGCAGAGTGTGTTCAGGTTGACATGCAATGTTAGTTGTCTGCCACACATTTAAGCTAGATTTTGTTTAGAGGCAACAGAGTAAAGAGGGTTGAATACAAATATGTGAACTTATAAAGAAATGTGAAAACTGTTTTCCTTTGGCTTCTACCCATCTATGCACTACTTCTGTTTCTCGCGTAAAATCTCGATAATATCAAAGTTTGTGCTTGCAATGTGACAAAATGGCAAGAACTTTTGCAAGGCAACAAGATCTCCAGCAGATTGAAATAAATCAGGCATAGAAAGACCAGTAAATAAATCCACTGGAGTATGGTGCATGTTAAAAGCAAGACTTTCATTACAGAGAACTGTGTCAAATGAATCCATTACTACATAAAATAAATAGATTCTTCTGTAAATGATTTGGAACACTGGTAATGGGTAAAGACCTAATGGGAGTCCTGGTAAAATAGCCTTTGGGGAGCCTGGGAAAATCTGCCTCAGTGAAGTACCCGGCTCTCAGCCAAAACCCTGAGTGGAGGGGGGAGGCTGGGGGTGGTGGGAGGGAGGCGGGCGGGCGGGCAAAGACTTCACAGAGATGACAGAAAGTGAGAGGGCCAGAATGACAGACAGAGAGAGAATGTGGGGGAAAACGCGGTGTCCGGGAATCTCCAGCCGTGGACGATGTTAAGTTCCACTGTTGAGCATAATCGCGTGAAAATGCTGAGGACTTTAAAGCGCTGATGATAATGCTATTGCTGTCCAGTGATCCAGCACGGTCAGAGGCTGTAGCAGCAGCAGCAGCAGCAGCAGCAAGGCACAGTGCTGTACCACTTCCTACATCACGGACCACTTGGCCGCACACGGTGGCTCCCGGGAGATTTCACATGACTGACCTTATATAAGTTTGGCTTTGATCAAAGTTTAGCGTTAGCATGATCAGGCTGCTTACCGCAGATCAGGGGGATCAGGGAGATGAGACCTGGGCAAGAAGGTCCTGGCAAAGACTCCTTCCCAAGGCTTCAGCTCACCCTTTCCAACACCAGATTATGTTGGGTAATTAAGGTAATGAACTGGCTAACATAACAGCCATAATGATCCTTTTTATCCCTGTTCTCTAAGGTGCCTCTTGCAGCTCATCTGACACATCTCTCTTTGCATCACTTGAAAACAGCATCGGGCTCTTTTTTTCTTTTTTTAATGCCGATTTGTAATATTTTCAGAGCTGGGATTAATACAACTGTAACTAAAAACAATCAAAATCCCCCAGATTTGGACACCAAGGGCGGAGGAGACACAAGCAGGAGAAGGAGTGCACCTGTGTGGACGTGTGCATTTTGCCTGCAGTAGTGTTCATCTGAGTGTGCGGTCAGGCCTCTCACCTCTCAGTGAGAGACCAGCTCCCCCCAGTCAACCTCCCACCCCATCAGTGCACGACTTGTCTGCCTGCTCCCTTTTCATTTGAACACATTTTCTAGCCAAAAATTTCACTTCAATCTCACCTCATCTCTCCATACTACATTAACCCCTGGCAATTGCCTTCCAAATGACCCCATTAAGCTGTAATTGCCTCAGCAGGCCTGCTCCCTTGCTTGTAATTCTGTGCAGCGAACCCACCAGACGTTCCCCCGGCATTGTTTCATGTTCTGGCTCCCATCAACCAGTTCAGATGCTGAAGCACCACCGACCTCCCCAACCCCCCCTTGCGCTTCCCAAACCACTCACTACTCCCAATCTCCTCTGTGCCGTGGCCGGAGCTCACCGCTAGCAGTGCCACTGGAAGGTTCTCCTCATCTCCGCAGGGCGTGCATACAGGGGGAGCCCTGACCTCACTTCCCAGTCACCAGCCAAACTCTCTGTTAGATTACACAAATACACTCCAGGCTCGAAATGCACTCATCAAAAATGTTTTTGACACGTATTCCAACACACCGATTCTAGTCAATTACAATTTATTCCTAAATACTGTTTCAAAGGAAAACATAAGATCTGTGTTTCCAATGCTTTTACTACACTTCCTGCCACGAGTGGTTAGGAACTGAAAAGACGTGACTGTAGGTGTGTTAGAGAGAGCTACCAAAAAGATTTTTAAAAACATTTTTAAAAATGTTGGCACAAAAATATCAGGGCTTAGATCCTTATGACGGCAGTTAACAAGCATAGTACAGCTAGCATCAAGAGAATTGTAGCTTCTACCTTACAAAATGTGACGTTTCAAAATCTATCATGACAGACTTTGAAAAGGTAAAAGAAAATGACTCTGGTGCACATTATTCAGCCTTAGTAGTGTCTGCAGAAAGTCTTGCTTTCTCCCGCTTCCTCACAGCCTGAATGAATCTGAATCTCTCTATCTTCACATGTTGTATTTTAAAGCACTGAACTTGATCTGAAAATGAGCTAACTTTGAGTTCTCTTAGCTCAGTAACACCTTCCACTTCGAAGAGGATTTTTATGGACTCACTAAAAGCTCCCACATACATCAGTAATGCTACAACTTCCATCCAGGAGTTATTAACCATTTAATAAGATAGTAGTTATTCAGTGAAGAATGATATAAATTTTCAGAATTCCCTCAGCTAAACATTCATCGGAAGTATTCATGTCTCCTGCGGATATAAAAACTGGATATTGGAAGCAGGCTAATTAAAGAGAAATATGGACATTGTTGCCTAGCGCATTTTTGCACAAACACAGCAAAAAAACTCCTGACCAATCAGAACAATCAGTTTTTGTCACACATCTGTGTCAATGACCATGCAGGTGCATTCAACCAGCCAGTCTCCAGTCAGTCAATTAACAGATTGTAGTCAGCAGCTGATTTCTCTCTGAATCTAGACTATAGGCCTTAAAACAATCACCACTGTTACTTTTTACCATCTCAGGCTTTTCATTTCATAACCATAAATGCATGTTTGTGTGAATCTCTATAAAGAGACACCTCGCATGTTTGCTTTCGCATCTCGTAATCCCCCCCTCACATGTCGATGACTAAATTAATGGTGGCACAATATTTGTACGTTTTAGCATCATTTCCCTCTCTTCAGTTGTCATTCTAACGCAGCTGGGTGCAGAGAGTACATTCTGCAATGACAACCGCCACGGCACCCTGAGCACAACTTCACCTTTGCTGCTCCCGCTAGGGAGCTGATGTCAAGACTGCTCAACTTTTTGATGAAGGCCTCCATGGATAACTAATGCACAAACTCGGATAGGTGGAGAAAGTGATCCTGACAGTGATGCATTGCAACTAGTTGAACGTGTCAAAAAGAAGACGCTCCTCCAGCCACTGGTGCGCGTACACTGGTATATGCATGCATGCTCACATCTGGGCATTAAATGTTTTGTTTTTTTTCTTCAACATCCATCCTCTCCTTGTGCTCTCCCAGATATTTCATGCACATGTGACCATTCATGTAGCATGGTATGGGGGAACTATTTATTGATTTAATACTCCCTCTATCTCAGCAGCACATCCTCCATTAAACTCACCCTTAACTTATTAAGTAATAAACATTCTCCATTCACGCCTTGACTCTTCCCAGTATATTACTCACACAACTTGCTTCTTAAAAATATATATATATTACAAGCCAAAGTAGCAGTGGTTTTCTATTGCAGCTTTCCACTATGATTTGAAAAGAGTTCCTAAATTAATTTCAAGCTTTGGGGACAAATGCTTTTTCTGAACACCCAGACCTTCAAAATTGCTTTAGATCATCTCATTCTCTCATTGCCTGTTTATTTAAATTCATCCTTTTTTTTTCCTAAGCAAATGTTCCCAGGAATATCAAGGTGTTTTTGTTGCAAAGCTCTAACTGATCCAGGGGGATTTGCTTCCAACAACCTGTCTCTCCCTCGCCTTTCAACACAAAACTCCGTGCTCCAATCAAAATGAACCACCAGGGACCCCCGCTTCCCTCCCCCCTGAGCAACGCCTGCTCCGAGTGCTGTGATAGCAGCCTCTCTGCCATTGATCGCGGAGTTTAGCACAGAGCATGTATGCCACTGTTAGCAGAAAAACAAAGACCTCTCTCCCTTTAATAGAGGCGCACACTATTAACGCACCTAATGTCTCCTGCTTCCCTGTGCCCCGAAGAATGAATGAAAGAAAGAAAATCGCAATTAAAAAGGTTAACTGGGGTCCACGTCTCTTCTCAACTCATCTTTTTCACACACAAATTTTTTTCTTTTTTTTTGTACCTCGTATACAGACTGGTGTCTTTAGGGGGTGTACATACACTTGCCACAAGAGATAAAAACTCGCATTCATGTCTTGCTCATAATTGCATTCCTTGTTGCAAATCTAATTGTAGACACTGAATGCAAAAAGGAAACACAGCTTTATTGATCCTCCTAACACAAACCAGGAGGATCTCATGAATTAAGAATGAGACAAATTAAAATGAACTCCAGAAAAACATGGCTTGTGGTCCACCATGAATAAACTATATATATATATATATGGATATGTCCTGGATATGTATATCTCCTCCATGAATACAGTGTGTGTCTGTTTATTTAATCAAGGACTGATTTACTTGTGACAGAGAATAAATTCTTCTATTTTCCACGAGCCCCTATAAAATTGCCATCATTTTTAATTAATTCTTAATTAAAATATATTACACCACAGCTTCTACCCATCTCTCTTGATATTCTAACATAATCAATTCAGAACCATTTACATATCATTAATTAAAAGCTTTCCTCTCTCATCCTTAAAATCATAATGAGGGCCGATTCCTCATTAGTAACCTATAAGGGAGAAAATAACAATACAGCAGAGAATGGATGGCACATTCCTCTGTCAGTTCTTTGTCTCCTAGTTTTCTTTTTTCTTCTTTTTCTTCTTCTTCTACTTTTATTTTTAGTATTTCTCAATTGGATTTCAGAATTACAGAATTATTTTTGCCACACTCAATGAATACCACTGACAAAATGAGCCACTCTTGGTGCATGTTTGTGCCTGTGTGCTGACAGGCATAGTGATACAAAAGCCCATCAGTATGTTTTAATTTTTTTTAACACCAAAAAGGTCAAAGAACGCATTCAGATCATGTAAAAATCCAAATTGCAGTAATATTTCAAAAAAAAAATGCATGAATGCATTTTAAATAATTTACAGAAGTTAAAGTTTTTCTCCAGATGATGCACTCATTCAAACAATTCCACATTAAAATTAAAAGCATTTTCACTTTGATGCACACCCATAGATCATTTTTTGCTATAGTCTCACTTTAGAGCAGCCAGCGCATCTTTCCTATCTCCCCATCTTGAGCTCTCTCTTAAAGACAAGAAATAATATCAAGTAATGATAGGTATTGTTATGCCGAGGATCAGGCGCATTCTGATTTTTATCGCTCGTCTCTCACAGGTGCTCCGGCGTTACTTGTCAGGACTGCATGTCTGGGTCTTCCACATGTCAGATAAAAATCGCTGCACTTGGTGTTTCGGCAGCCTGACAGCAATTTATTTGAATGTTTTGTCACACTGGTGTTGGTGCATTTTGTGTGGGCTGCTCACCGGAATGGCAACAGCTCAGAGCTTCCTGACACTCTCTAACACACTCACACACACACACACGCACACACGCAGAGACACACACATACACATGTGCTAGCACACACACAGAGAGAGTCTAGCATAAAATCCCAGATGCATACTGTTCTATTTCTGCCCTATAATTAAAACCAAGGTATGTAAAAAAGAAAAAATCAGTTGTAGACTAACCAGTTATTTATATCTAACACCTCATAAAGCAGGTGACACTATATTATTAACACTGGATATCCTTTAAAAAAATTAATTTACACCCCCATAACCACACACACCGACGTATGTGAACCCAAAATAAAATGTCACACCAGCTGGTAAACAGGCGGCACTGAGGTGGATCCAGAAATGCAACCATGAAAATATTTAGTGTATATATTGGCAAATCAGCCAGAGATGCACCGACCACGCTTTGCCTTTTTTTCTTTGAAGGTTTTGACCTGTTCCAATTTCTTCTTTCTTTACTTTGCTGTTGTTGTTTTTCTGATGAAGTATAAAATATGAAAGAGAAATACACACAGTGTGGCTCATTGTATAGAGGTTGTAGTTTTGAACTAATGATTTGTTTTTTGGGGGCATCATAATTATTAGTGACAAACCAATCAGTTTTTTTTGGGGGGGGGGGGTTTGTTGTTGTTTTTTCTGGCTGATAAAAATTTCAGTTTTTAACTACTGTTTTATTATTATTATTATTATTATTATTACTATTTTGGGATGATAAAGAATAAAATAAATTGTAGAAAAGGTGGTAGCTTCTAACACACATTAACATGTCACTAAGCTTTATTTAATTTATCTGAGAAAAGGAACATCAAAGTAGATACTTTCAGTAGACCCATTAATAGATCAAAAATGACAGCAATTTATTATTTTGATGCATTTAATGAATAGGAAAAAAAAAATCAATATTTTTAAATTGTTTGACTCAACAGAGCCGATCAAAAGAAAATCAGATGAGTCTGATCACCAGACGACAGATCTTTAAGTTATCCCACTTGTGTTTGTTGTATATTGTAATAAAATAATATATATATTATTGTTTTGGGAGCATGAAAAGCACAAACCCTCATGCGATCTTGTGATTCTCTGATATGCCATGGAATATTGAGGAAGTTAATGAAATCCTCTCAAAGACAGTAACTCTATTTTTACACTGCGATAATTAAAGCACGGCGCAGTTATAATTTACAGCCCTCGCTTAATTGCATAGGAAAAGTAAAATGGGAGAGCTCTACAGTATGAGAAGAGATTAAATATGTGTGTGTGTGTGCGTGTGTGTGTGTGTGTGTGTGTGTGTGTGTGTGTGTGTGTGTGTGTGTGTGTGTGTGTGTGTGTGTGTGTGTGTGTGAGTGTGTGTGGGTGTCTCTTCAGTCAGGAAGGGTGAATGTAAAAGAGCTCTGTGCGCATCTAAACAGCAGGACTGTATCTTTTAACATCGTGGAACGCATCAAAGATAAAGTAATGAAATATACACTCGTCTATTTTTCCACAACCGAGCCCTTTGACAAATCGAGTACAATCCCAAATCTCCATAAATCACTATTAAAGACAAGTATATCATCACCAGCGCATATATCTTCCCCAGCCTGACCTGTAGACTAATGAGAAAAGGCCCAGACTATCTTGTCTGATTAATTAATTCAAAATGTCGGCTGTTATTCAAATGTGAGGCTGGTGTTATTTGAATAACACTTGACAGCGACGCCTGAAGAAATAATTTCTGGTTTGTGGGGTTGCTGCGGCATTACTGATGATGGCTCATGGAAATGTTAGAAGCCGGGGAGTATTTTTTCCCCTCTTCCTTAGTCCTCCTGCTTCCTCTCAGCTTCGCAGTCATGATAGCTCCAAGAAGTATTTCATTACTCCAACCAGCAAATCACCCCTCCCAGCACCTTCTTTACAATTATGGCTCTAAGTATTTCTATTTTTTTTCCCTCCACTGTCTGTCTTTTCCTCTCTGTTTGTATTCCCTCCCACAGCCAGCCCAAATCTACGGGGCAGCGCTTTGGCTCAGCGAGAGACATGCTGGCAAAGAGGAAGGTCATGGTTTTTACAACTGCAGCTCCTCAATGCTGACAGCCCGCGCTGCCAAAGTGACACACTCTGTTTGGCTTTCCCACGTTCATACAGCTCCACGGTGCTTCGTCTTTATCAAGAAGCACACAAACACACACACACACACGCACTCATGCAAATGCACATATTTAATCAGCTCTGAGCTGTGGTTTTTGCTGTCAAAGCCCAGCAACACAACGCTCACGTACGGCCATTTTCAAAGAGCGCCACGATAAAAAGTAGTGGAGTTTATACATTTTTGGTATAATTTTTCTGCTATTCCAAAAAGCTGGTTGACAGAGCATCGGGAAAGCAGTCGCTGGAGGAAGAAAATCATGAACGTACGTGCTGAGGCCCAGGGGGCAGTGCACCCCCTCCTCTATCGCTTCCTTCATCAAGCATGGATTCTAATCAGGGCTGGGGAAGATATAAGACGCTCAGTCATTAAATAAATTAACTCTGCCACTCCATGCTCTCCTTCAGCACCCGTGCGAAGCCCGCCGTGCTCTGCATACTTACTGGGGCTCACCTTCAACGCCGTACCCGAGCGTGCCTGCCAGCACACACACACACACACACACACACACACACACACACACACACACACACACACACACACACACACACACACACACACAGGTTAGGACTGAAATTTGAATGTCTAAAGGAGGAGAGGGACCACACCTCCTGTCCCTCAATAATGAGCTACCATTCATGATAAAAGGTTTCACATAATTATGTTAAGAAACCAAAAACATCAGAAGAAAGCGTATGAGTTTATGATGAAGTTTCTGTGTCATACTCTCACAATACCATGTAATAAAAAATGTATGACATCTAAATGCTTTTATTGTAAAGAAAGGCAAAAGTAATTCCTTACTGCTGCTGAAATATCGCATAGTGTTTTTATAGTTATAATAATATTTAGTTGTTGCTTCCTGGATATACAGACTTGAACAAAAATATATACTTTACGAGTGCTTACTATGCAAAAAAAAAGGACTTTTTACTGTTTTGCTCTATATAGAGTAAAACAACAAACGGATGATCACCATTTAAATACTATGAATGTCTGCTTGGAAAGATTTGGCTGTTTGATAAGGCTGTTCATAGCTAGCTAAAGTTTGAAAACTGTGTTATCTTATTAAGAGGGAGGGATGTAGCGTTGACAATGTATTTTTGTCAGTATTTTTTGTCATAAGAAATATTTCCAATTAGGAGAATTTAGCCTTCTTCTAAGTGTTACTGTCATTGCCTGCTTTCAGCCAGCTGAGTGGCAGTGTCCAGCAACAAGTGGGGATGGGGGGGACATTGATTTACTCTATGCTCTATAGAGCTGGAGAAAAAACATTTTCACTCTGTCACTTTCAACAACCTACTTTAAACTTTACACTGAAAGCTGTAACATAATATTTAAAAATATTGTCAAACCTTAATTACGCCATGTTGTAATCCTCATAAAGATTTCAGTCACCTCACAGTTACTAGAGATGTACCAATCAGAATTGTCCACATTTATCTGGATTGATTGGATTCTTTTGATTAAAAATCAGATTATGTACACATACTCTGATGCATAATCCCTTTATGAGTTATTTGATTCAAACCGATGCATTTTTTTTTAGATGTTATGATCCTTTGAAAGAAAAATCTTAATTGGTTAAAATCTTAAAACACAGGTCTGACTTTAAAAAATGTTAACTTGATATTGTCCAGTCAAACGCCTGATTGGTGAACGTCTAATAAAAACAAATAAAAGAAAAAAAGAAGCCGAAAAAAAATCTAAGTCTACACAAATGATGACTAATCTCTAAAATCCAGTGAATTTTGACACTGACATGATTTTTTTTCTTTTTTTTTTAGGATGTGAGCAGCATGCTGCCATTCATCAACAGGAAGCCAGCATGGCGACGAACAGTAAGAGAGCTCAGTGTCTGCTCGGATCACTGACACAAACAATCAAAGCTGACACAGTGTTCGTATAGCACCTGCCACTCTGGCAACACAAATAGATCAATATGAGGGGAGCTCATTCACTGTTTAAAACTCATATCCTTGCACCCACATCATCCTCCAGAGCAAACCGCCACGTAAAAAGTGCATGCTGAATACATATCAATCACCCTGACAGAGGAAATGCTTATTTGAAGGAGCCGATGTGAGGCAAATGCACGGCGTCAGCAGAATGTCCGTTGTCAAAACTTGCCATTTGAATTTTTCGAGCACATCGCGCCGAGACGAATGTCCTCCGAAATCCCTTACGTCGCAATTTATGTCGTTTTAATGTGCGCTTTAATTCTCCATTACTTAGAGAGGAAGTACCTGGGAGGGTGGAAACGCATTAGAGAAAGTAAGAAATGAACAGAAGGGTCTGGGGATCTCTCTAGCAGACACAATTAAATATTCATGTGTCTCCTCCTAGGACACAACAGATACAGATCATTATCATGGCAACAGCATACCACCATTTTGTCCACACATTTGGCTCCAGATCAATGGGTATGTATTAAATTTCAAACAAGGAAGGAAGAAGGGAATGATATTGAATTTTTTTTTTTTTTTTTTTGGTAAAACAAGCCACATGAAGGAGAATTATCAGGTTATATTTGCACGTAGTTGTATCATATCAAATCAGCTTCGTTGATGTATTTGGAGAAACGTCCTACAATTGTTGATGCGGCAGGACAAAAACCTTGGCCCGCTATGTTAGTTATTCATTCTGAAATTCATTACAGTCTGTCACCTCTTCCTCGTACTCTTCTTGAGGAGAAAACAAAAGAGGAACAGCAGCAATGTACGCCGGATGACCTCCACTTCCTAAAGAGAGGAGAAACCAGGCTTTTTTCTTTTTTTTCCCCTTCTTTTTTTTGAGGTTTTTCAGTCCCCATCAAGAGGCGCAAAAGGAGGGACAGCATTCCCCCGCTCGCCGTCATTAATCACGGCTTTCTGGGAGCAAGTGCATATTAATTTCTGTCATCCCAAACATCATTTGGTATTGTTATGCCACGGCTCAGTCCTCATTCAGCAGCAGACGTCGGGCCGTTCCTCTTGGTCTGAGGGAAGACAGGGGCCTGTGTGGCGGCGTTTCAGAGCGAGAGGCCTTTATCCCTGGGGCTCTGACACCAATTAAGCCGTTTCACCGAGAGACGAAAAAAAAAAATAAAAAAATAGGGACCCGCCGTTTTGCTGCAACATGAGCCAGCACCTAACTGCTGGCCCCTCGCCATCTTTCCATTACTTCGGAAACTAAAATGAACTTCAAGGGACTTAAGAAAACAAAAACGATAGCCAGCTCAGCGAATGGCTTTTATTTGAGTAAAACTCCCAAACAAAATTATAGAGGCGTTTAAGAGTTTGACCATTTAACACCGACGGTAGCAGACCTGACTCCACCTCATGGGCTTCAATGAAACTATTATACGACTGGTTTATAATTCTATAAATATATTTGAATGTGAAAACAAAATCAAGACATCTTTTCTGGAAGTGCACAAGCTCTAAGATTCGCTCTTTCTTTCTGCGTCGCCTTTTAGAAAGCACCACAGTGGAGCTTGTCTTAAGGCTACAGCAGAATAATGCAAGGTTTGCTATGAATTAAATATTAGAAATCTTAACACGGCAGCCAATAAGAATTATTTGCCTTATTAAAGCAGCAGAAGACGCTGATTAAAATTTCATTGCATTGCAGTCTTTTTCCCATTTCTGGCGCTGATATATCATTGTAATGTACGAAAAGCAGAACAATGGCATCTGGAACAATGGCGAGAGAGGAGCTCAAATTTAAAGCTTGTAGAACAAGAAAAGACAACTCTCCAGGAAAATAATCGTATGAAAGAGAAAAGAGCAATTTCAGGCAACAGGCTTCCAAGTACAACAGTGACAAAGAGTTGAAAATGAGATTTAAGACATATTTGTCAAAATATATCTAAGCTGCGAAATTTCCCCAAATATTGGGAAAACATGTCCACACTGTAAAAAAAGGACTTTGGAGGTTATTAGATATTAGCTAATAAATGTGTTTACATTTTTAATTAAGTAAATTAGTTTAATGAAGCTTAAAGTCTAATAAAAATACCTACTTTATTTTTGGAAAAAAATCAGTTCAAAGACTTGTAGTTGAGAACCTGTATGAATTTCAGCAATTATTTAAGTTTCTATGCAACTCTAACTAGTTTAGCAACAGCGCTAATGCTAAACTTGCTAGCCAGTTGAGCCTCTTAACCCCGAAACAGTTTATGATAACTAATGATCATAACTGAGTTTATAAGGGGAAGTGTTTACATTCCACATTGATAGAACAGATTGAAAATATTTATTACTATTTCGTTAACGTTGTTTCCCTTAATTAGTTTAGCAACTCTAACCCTGTTTACACGTATAACCAAAAGTCGAACTTACTCTCAAGCTGAGCTTACTTTATCTTAAGTGTTTAACAAGAGTAGTTATCCAAAATATACATAAAATATACACAAATTTAAAAGGCTTATTTCTCTATTGTAGATAATTTTATTGAGCACGTTTATTTAAACTCAACTCAAAGTGTCTTTTAGCTCTTAAACTTACATAATATCTATTCAGAAATATGATACAAATCTGCCCAGATAAACTGTATGCAAATTGCCACACTAATTTAATTGGTTACTTCTACCAGCTTATTTTATCAGTGTACAAAACACTCACACAGAAACCCAAAAGAAGAGAAAAACATATTTTCTACCACAAATGATATAATGTAATGAAGATTATGTGTAGAAAAGCAGGAATATGAGCAAACGTCTGGTTTTTATCAGCGTTGCTAAACTTGCAACTGATAAGACTTTGAGTTGTCCACAAGTAATGTGTAGAGAGTAAATGAACATCATAGACTCCCATTGTCCCACGAGGGAAAGCTCTTCCCTGAAACACTAGAACTAATGAAATAGAGACCTACAAATAGCAGTCATTACTGAGGGAGGACTTGGTTTGCACCAGCCTTTTCACTCTAACCCTGTTTACACGTATAACCAGCTTCATGGCATCACATGGGCTCTGTAAGTGACACAGACACAAACAGCATGAGACACTGGGACTACAGTCTCCACATATTATCTTTTTTGTTGTTGTTGCAAAACTAAATTCTGTTCAGCTAAATTAGAGCTGTAATAAAAAAAAATAAGTTATGCATTTACATGTTCTGGAGTTTGTTCAATCTTGGTTTATTTTCGCAAATGATTGCTGCAGAAAAACATGTTGACATCTCTTTCTCTATCACTCTGTCAATAATTAAGTAAACAAGCAAGTGCAAATTGCAGTATTTCCAAAGGTTAAATCTTGTCAGGAAAATCAGTGACAGCTACAGAAGGGGGCTTGTGGAAATTTCAGCTCCAGCATGTATGGCAGGTCAAACATTTTTTTTCTTTTTTTTGTACAGTTTTGAGAACAATCCAACTCCAGCGATGTATGAAAGTAGAGTCTTTGCAAACTTGCATCAGTATGACAAGATCTATCACTCACGTCGGTTTTACTCTGTTTACAAAACAAACACTACTTGCAATCGACACGACCGGGAAAACGCTTTTCGAATGAAGTCCTAAATTTGCTCCACCTTCTCCCTGTCTGCTCCAGGTTTGGAGGGCTTTTGGGGTTTTGTTTTTAGTTGGGTTTTTTTCATGTAAACAGGCAAGAGGGGCCGCAGACTCGCCGACAGGCCCTCTCCCACTGCTGTAAACTAATTTCAATCAATCCTTCCTTTTTGCATCCAAAGCAGCCTCTGCTGGCTGCCACCGCCTGAAGATAACTATTTCACCACCTCTGTCATGCCTAATTAACAACTCAGATGTACAATTTAGAAATTTTGCAATTAACCTAGTAAAATATTGTTGGAGGATGCTAATTGTTATGCCAGTTGCCATAAAGGCTCATTTGCATAACGTATGTGCAAAAAACAATTATGAGCTGTTGATCGCACAGGAGCCCTGCAGAAAACGCTTGGAGCGATTGAGTGGGAAGAGATGGGGTGGATGGGGGTGGGGGGGTGTATGGGTGGAGCGGGGGGTGGGGGTGGGGGGAGAGAGAAGACGTGTGCTCGAGTGTGCAGATGGAGGGACAGCGCCTGATCATTGTACATAAAAAGCAGATTTGAGAGGCCATGTGCACAGCTACACGAGGCAGCGCCGCTGCAGAAACAACTCTCCCCACAGCACAAAAGCATTTACCCTTCCAAATGAAACTGATATGCATGGTCTTGTATTTTTTTTTTGTTTTTTTTTTTACTCCCTCTCTTTCTCTCCCTATCCTCTTTGTCTTGCTCTCCTTCTTTTCATCCCGGCTGATGGGGAAATGGAGGGTATTTGGAAGCTACTTAGATAATAGCCACATCTTCCTCGGTCCCCCTTGTGCTTTAGAGGAGGAAGCAGTGGCCCTGCCATTGAGCCAGCCAGGAACCCAGCTGTGCACGACCCATTCGGCACAACCGCTATCTAGTGAGCACAGCCGCATCACTGGGGCTCCACGAGACAAAAAAGCAGCCAAAGTCAATTGTCTCAGCTGCTGAATAGCTTTCTGTTCTCTGTCATGCATTTACGAGGGCTTTTTTTTTTGGTTGCTTTTTTTTTTCTGCGTGAAGAAAAGGGACCAAAATACAGCGAATTAAATGTACAAAAAATAAACTAAAATTATTGAAAAAATTTGCAATATTTATTTCTATATAGCTACATATATATTTATATACATTTGTAAAAATATTATTCTTTAAATTAATTTTTTTTTCTGCATGAAGTAGGCTCATTATCTTTGTCTAAGAGTAATAAAATATTATTTTCTTTCTTCAACTTCTGTTTGTGACTTATGCTAAGCAGCATGGTGGGTCTGGTTGCTGCACAGTGTTTGGGGAAACTTGCTTTAAAAGAGTATTAAATCACACTTCTCCCTCCGCCCTCAACGCCACTCCTGTTACGTTACTGAGTTAATTAAATTAAAGGCACGGCAGATCACATCTGGTTCAGGAAACACTGATTTTTTTTTCATTCTTTTACGCTAACATGCTCAGTCCTAACTCCTTTTTTTTTACTCCTGGCAAGTTCTCTATATCTCTATATTGAATGTTTTTTTTTGTCCAGACAACACTTTCTTTCAGAATTCAGCAGAACATGTAACACAGACAGACTCCTAAATCCACCCAAAAGACCTCCTTGCTTTTTATTTTTTCTTCCTTCTTTTTGTTTTTCTTTCCCAGAATTCAAGTCGGACACATCCAGGCGACGCTCCCTTGGCCTCCGAGTGCGGGCTCTCGCCATAACCCACAGCTTCACACACCGGATCACAGCATTTATCAGCCTGAATCTGCCACAATCTCTCCCTCTCTCGGTTACCTCTTTAGACCACCTCTCCGTCCTCCCCCCATTTTCCGAACCTGACGAGTCAAAGGTCAGGAAAACAACAAGTCAATACGCAAGCAGGACGCAGAAGAAGCGCCTCGCCGCTCAGAGAGAGCCGTGGAGAGGGGTAAGCCCCTCTGCAGCGCGCTGTGATTTAGCCTGTAATAGTTTTCTGTAATCTCTTGCTATTGATTAAACCTCACATCAAAGAGAAGTCTTGCTACAGAACCTCTCTTTTCCTGCTCAGAAATACCATATGGAGGTAATCTTTCACCTTTGTTATTCTTGCCGCTCCCACCGCTGCTGCTGCTGCTGCTGCCTCTGCCCCTGCTGCTGGGAGCTCCTTCTCCCAAGCATGAGGAGGGGAGACCAGTGGGATAATACAAACCCAGCTCAGGGGAATAACTGCAAAACTCATCTGAATCGCACACAAATGCGCCCATTGTCACCTCGCGCAGCTTGAATGTTACCTATTGTCCTGAAGCATGGCAGAATTTTGCTTTCAGGTTTGATATTTGGAACCAAAAAGAAAACCCCCTGGCCAACCGAGGGACAAAGAACGACACATGTGAGCCGAATTTCACTTTTTAGCTTATCTAAATGCAAAACTAAGAAGAAGAAGGGAAAAAAAGAGGTTGGGGTGGGCTCCTGCTAAAAACACTCAATTTAGTGACAGGCAAATGACTTCATGCTGCCACTTAATCTCATTTCTTGCATAATGCTCTCTAATTAGCATATCAAAGTGAATTAATACTTCTAGGGGCATTAGCTATGCAGGAAAAATGCTGTGGCTCTACAAAAACAGTTAGAGGAGCGCCATAAAGTTCCAAACACCCTGACAAGTGCTCAAATGTCTCGCTCCACTTTAAAAAGAAAGAAAAAAAAGCTATTTGATATGACATGACAATAAGTTCTGATCACAGCGATTACAACAAAGAGTTGTTATAAAAAAATAAGTGTTGCTCAGGAAAGCACCAGGTCCCTATGGCTGAAAAGCAGCGGCAGAGTGTTGTCATCTGAACAGATAGTGTAAAGTGTGAAGGAGACACCAGCGAATGAAAGGCTCGCTGTGTGTGCTGGAGGAGCGGACCGGTCAACAAGGCCAGCAGACCAGCTGAGCTCTGTCAGACTCACAGAGGGACAGACTGGGACTCCACAGCACAGGTTAACCACACACACACACACACACACACACACACACACACACACACACACTCTGCATGCACACGTGAACTCAAGCGCACAGAAAACTTGCTCTCCAATATCTCATGTCTTTTACACACATTTATTCTGAATCTCACACACCCACGCTAACGGCATCCATGTAAAACTTTCATTGTTTCGTCTTAAATTAATTTTCCATTCTGCAAAAAAAAATTAAAAAATGTTTTCTAAAACATTCAATGTCGGAATTGTAAATTCAGAGAGGGAAGCGGAGTGTGATTTCAGAAATAAATCCACTAATCTATTTCCTTGCCATCCACATACGAGATGCGCTCTTGTGCTGCTAAGCACTGCATCAGATCCACCACCGGTGTCATTTACGTACGCTAGTCTTATTTGTCTACCTTTAAATTCTCTAAATTCAGCGACAGCACAGCCACAGAGCCTTCACAAGAGCGACCGAGGAGCCTGAGCCGGTCCCTGCGGACGCCACCTGTGTTGAGGAAGTTCATAAAGTTTTATGATCTCCTAAAAGCTAATTTCCTCATAAAGCGCACAAAGGTCACAAATCTGGCATGGAGGTTTCCTCATTAGACTTTTTTTCTCTTTTTTTCTAATTATTTCACCGCCAGAAACACCACCACAAACCACCTGCACATTTTTTTTGTTTTTAACCTGAAGAATTAGGTGTTTAATAAAAAGTTTTTTGTGTTTTATTTTTTTTACCCTGGTCTTTAAAAAGAAAAGGATCTTCAATCGCTTCATTTGCAATCTGAACAAGAGGAGTTTATTTAATTCACTCTATTTTTATTCCAATAAAGACATCATAGAAAGAGCTCTGTCCTGCAGGCTCTAATGTTTTGAAAAGTTTTGATCTTTGGATCTAAAATTCAGTTCTCAGCTCGATTATGTGTGTCATCTCGCAGGCGCGGAGAACGCTTCGAAATCTTTGCTGTGAAAATATGTGAATTATTCACCCAAATTCTAAGAAATTTTCTGCAAATCAATTTTGATCCATATCAGCACAAATAACATGACTATTTCTTGTTTTGTTTTTTGTTTTGTTTTTTTCTTGTTTCTGTTTTCTCCAAATCAATGAGACTCCACAGAGTAGCACTCTAATTATAGACACGCAGACTGTAGTCTGCTTGAAAGTGTGGGATTGTTTTCATGTTATAAAGCATGAATTTCCGTGTGATCTTAGCTGTGTAGAGCATATGCTGCGGGATTTCCCCGTCCTGCTCTGTGCCAGGGGTAGGGAAGCACGCTTTCTGCTCAAATTCAAAGGACAAGATGCTCCTGCAGGAACGAGAGCATCTTCAGTGGAAAGTGACAACACTTACTGTTTCCACATGGCACACAGTGACAAATTTAAAAAGGTGATTGATTCATTCGGGCAGAGGTCTACTCCCCCCTCCACCCTGCCTTTCTCTCTCTCCTCTTCCAAAAACCCTTGCAACCTTAACCTGCACAATGCCATTAGATCTATTCTTCTATTGTTTTGATTTCCCCCCCATAATATATATATATATATATTTTATATGTCATTGTTTTATCTGTAGCAGGAAAATCTTACCTGTCTTTTCTTTGATTTCACAGAGAACGCTGAAGAGTGCTGGTTTCATTCTGTGACAGTTCAGTCCATGTTTCCTGTTTCAGTATAAGAAAAAAATAAAACACTCAAATAAGGTCACAGATGAAAACATGTTAGACATGAACAAGTTTAAGCCTCTATGCACTTCACCTCACACACTCTTATATATAAATATATATATATATATTTAAAAAAGTTACCTGAAGTTTAACATTTATTATGAAAATGACTTATTTTCTAAATTATGCTTTTGTGGTTGCATCTTGTATGGATGGGGCTGAATTTTAACAACAGTCTTGGCTGAAATCTCACATGTGTGCACCAACTTTTTTCTTTTTTTTTTTGCAACACCACCATCCTCGCTCAGGTTCAAACAGGTAGTTTAAATAAAAACTACGTTGCTTCATTGTGACAACTTTCACGTATGTTAAACGCGTCGCGAGGCTCAGCCGTCGGACATTACTACTATTCTTACAGCCAATCCGGTCTATTGTTAACACACTGGCACTTCAGGTAATCAGGGCCAACAACATCTCTCAACAACAACAACCAAAAAAAAGACGCGTCCAGCGATTTTGCTGGGAGGGCGAACTTAACAAAACATATAAATCAACCAACTTTGCTTGCGCCTCGTCCAGACTCTGATCGGTTATGGTCATGATCTGATGCAGAATGTCACCGATGTCTTGCTTCCTCCCGTCCCCGTCCGTCCCGTCGTGTCCGTGCGGAGGCGGCAGCGGCATGCCGCCCTGCACCGAGTGGCCGGCCAGACTGACGCCGCCGATGGACTGCATGATCCGGGCTTGATCGTCCATAGTAGCCGCTAAAGAGTCTGTGCACTGAGCCACACAAATTGAAAAACTCATATACGAAATCGGCTAGAGCATATGCCGTAGAGACTGGGGTGGATGCAAACGCAGTGTTTGTTCGGCGAAATAAAGACGCGTTTCTTGAATAATAACTACAGCAGGTATATGTGTCTTGTATTTTTATACATATATATATATATATAAATAAATTTTTTAGTGTGAAGTAGTCCTCTTGATGCTTTCTTATTTTTTACGCGCGGGTCCAAAGTGCCCAAAAACGCGTGGCAGTGTTTTGCGTAGGGAAGAAGAAAAAAAAAAAAGAAAAAAAAGAAAGAAAAATCTTTCTTCTTCTTCTAAAAACTTCTTCGTCAAAATTGACGCTCCATCATATCCCCGGCTCCAAATCCTCGCACCGATCAGTCTTTTTTTTTCTTCCCCTCTCTCTCTCACTCTCTCTCTGCGATTCAACACCGGTAGAGGAGACAAGAAACGGTCCTTGGTGGTCTCTTCACCAGAATCCCCGGCGCATGTCCTCTTGAAAATGTCCAAATCCTCCTTTGCGAAAATTATCCAACGTGGAAATGTGTAAACAAATACTAGTGGCAAAAAAAAAATTAAAATAAAAAAAAAATCTCAGGCTAAATCTCAGGTAAACGTGAAGTAATGTTCCCTGTATTTTTTTTTAAATCACAATCTGTCCAAATTTGTCCAAAGGTTAATATAAAAAAAAATTATGAAATGTAGAAAAAGTTGCGATTTTTGTTGTTGCAAAAAAAAGGGGGGAGGAAAAAAAAAAGCACCGGCGAGACGAAATTAATTAGGATAGAACGCCGTATAAAAGGCGACGCGCAAAAAAATATCTTGCCCGGCTGAAATTTATGAGCTCCAGCCCCTCTGCCTGTGTGTGTTTTATGTTGTTTGATGGCAGCGCTAGTGAGCGATTGACAGTGTGCCAATGCCACTCACTCAGTGCAGACGTGTCAGAGCGGGGTACAGGGGTAGGAAGGAGGAAAAAATAAATAATAAAAAAAAAAAAAAAAATACAAAATACCGAAATGAAAATGCACGCTCCGCCCTGCAGAGGAGGGGTCTATACTCTTGTCACTTCTCGCCCGAACAGCGAAAAACAAAATGTTAAGAGCGAGCACTTAGGATGGTGATTATAATGATGAAAGCGCGGCTGAGTCTCTCTCTCTCTCTCTTTCTTGCAGCGGCTTGCAGGCAGCGTCTCCTCTTTCCTCGCGCGTGCACGCCGCAGCTATGTGCATATTCTCTAGCAATGATCGAGATTTAGCTCTGCGCCACCGCGGGCAAATGCATAATGAGAGTTTTTGCACAGTTTGATGAAGAACTGCATAGCCCGCGTGCGAAGCCTCGGCTCGAGCCAGGCGAAGCGGCCAGACATGTTTATATTATTGCAAAGTGAAGCTCCGCGGGCCAATCCGGGCCCGGAAGGACGGAGACTGACGAGCCGTCCGTCCTATTGCTTGGCAGATGCATGACGCCCAGAACCCACCCACTTTCCATCCCTCCATCTTCCGAGCCCGCTCGTGCAGAAGGATGGGAACTTCTGATTGGTCGTTGCCACGAGTGACATCCATTGCACAAGCAGGCGGCGCTCTCTCGGTGCTCCTCCGCAGTTGCTATGGCAGCAGACAAGTTGTTAAGCTGCTGGATGCGAGGCAACAAATATACAGCGCGCTCCTACAGCATGCATCTATATTCCGGGGGAAAGGAAGAAGGGAAAAAGCAAGAGGGCTGCTTTCGGTTTGAGGCCGTTTTCACGCGTTATCTGGCTGTACAAAAAGTCATTGGGCAATAAGGCTGGCGTGTTTAGTCTTTAGTTTTTGTTTTACTGAGCAAGAGTTTGTGGAAATGGCTTTCCCACCCTGCAAGAGAAGCTTGGTGTTATGCACGGCCCTTCAAAGCCTAACTTTTTACAGACATTTTTTATTTATTTTTGCCAGATTTTGTTTAATTAGACTAGACCAGACTACTGAATTGAATAAAAAATAACAAAATTGCAAAATAACCGTGGCATTATTTTCATTACATTATTTGTTCAAAGACACTAAAATAAATATAAAATTTAATAAAGGTTTAATTTCTACCAAAACTAAGTGTTAGCACATGAAACTGGTTTGTAAAGCACATTGTATCTCTATCTCATTAAGTTTTCTTTTTTGTTGCTGTTTTTTGGGGTGGGAGGTTAAGAAATGAGAAAAGTGGACATATGGAACGCTCTGTGACTCACTATCTGTCTACAGCTTTAACCCATTATATCTTAAAAAAAGAATCCAGAAGATTTAAAACTCATTTTGTTGTGTAGGATTCTTTTGTCTCATATTCTTCCGCCTCTGGCTCTATGTGGTGAAGCTTTTGCAGTTTCAGGATGGAATATTTTAACGTGTCTCCAGTTATTCCTGGTCATTTTTCTTGTCTTCTGTGCATATTTTAAACACTTTTCATACTTTACTTAATACTTTTCATAATACTTTTCAAAAGTATTATGCGTTTCTATAGTCTTAGTAGTTTTTAAATGTAGAACTACTGGATATTCATTGCATTGCAATTTTTTATATCACCTCATAATATTGTAAAGATGTATGTTCGATTATGAAAAAATGCAAATAAAAAATGCAAATCAATCTGTATAAAACATCTGTTAAAGTAAGCCAAAAAGTACCAAAAATGGGTTGTGGCAGCATTTCATTTTATTTGCTTTATAACGATCGTCTCGAGTTCGTGCAGAGATCTCAGACTTAGGGTTTTGTTAAATCTTCAGACTTGACAGCAGGAAACAAGTAACATATAAAATTAAACTTTTAGCACTTTCTGCCAGTGGCAGTTCTTACATGATTGCCACACTGGGTGGGGCCCCTCCTGTCCCCAAGGATTTTGCTTCGTTTCTTTTTTAAGTAAAGAAAATTAAGTTTCTTTATATGTTCCACAAACCAAAACCGAATTTGAAAGAATCTGCAATTAGCAGTAGTATGTTTAACCAGTACAGGTTTGACCTCCCTGTACGTCACAGTTTTCACACTTGTGTCAGTATGTGATTTTCTTGATGCAAGAAGAGTGCAGAAAAACGTTCAGTTTGTTTTCTCATTAATCGGGTAGAGATTTCATAAATCTCAAACTGTGTTTTACAAAGCTCTTGAATATTTAATTTAAAAACAAAGAAAAGAAAATGATTCACAAATGATTCATCATCAAGAATAACAGCCGAGTGATGAGTCTAAATCTTCAATAAAGGCAGAAAGACTTTCTTTAAAAACTTAATTTGGAGCCATGGTACATTGACTCATTACTTAAAACAATAGTTTGACATTTGATTGCTTTAGCAGCAGGGGGAGGACATCGTCCTGCTGCTCTATTCTGCACTTCACAAACTACAGGAGGATGAGTCAGATGTGCTTCACATGAATGAGAAGATCCGGTTATAAGGATGCGATGTACAGGCTGGAGCCATGTACCATAAACTCAAATCTCACAGAAGCAGTGAAGGCATCTCAATATTTCATTTTGCTAAAAAAAAAGAAAAAAAGCAGAACTTGACAGGTAGAATGATAGAAGATAGAACAAAAGCAAAAGTCAGAAAAATAGAAAGATACATTAAAACCTATTCCAAAAATGTACTTTTTATTCACTTCTATTTATTTCAGATTGAATCTACACCGATTCTCAGTCAAATTTTTTATATGTAAATAAAGTCATTACGGAGCGACTTGCCGCTTTGCGTTCCTCTACTCATCCGTTTGACCTTGAAGGAGGGGAGCGACGCAGTCTTTAAGTTTAGTGAATGGGAGTCCCAGGACTACTGCATTTATCATGGAAATACTGAGCTGTCAAGTCACAGTGCATACCTGTCAGGAAAGGCTCAAAGGTACAGCTCTGGCTCCTCTCCTCTCTTGCAGTGCATGATTCTTCATTGCATTGCATAGCAGGCCTATTCACCGTTGTTTTCAGCCATATGTCAACATAATCCATTTCCTTACGTGACAGCTCCTAACAGTAAGACATTGTTGAGACGAGGGAGGGAGGTGAGGGGGGCACTGGTTCTCTCAAAAACGTGTTTACATAACACTTCTACAAGCGGTTTTCCTTTATTGGTGGAAACAAATATTTAAAAAAAAAAAATTCCTGAAAGACAGTTTATTTGACTTTCTGGTTTCCTTCCCGGTTAAATTAGGAGAAACTGTTTTCGCAAAGCGAGGCGAAGGAATAAGCACCTACAAGTAGCAGAGACAACACTTTGTCATCATGCTTCTCATTGTGACATCTGAAAAGACCCACAGGTGCTGTAGAAAGTGACTGTGTTGTCATATTTCATTTAGGCATCCTTCTGCAAAGCTGTAATTGCCTAATTAGCTTGTTAATTAGGAGATTAGCATTTACTGATAGAGTGGCTTGCTCTGTTGTGATGAGAGTAATACAGATTAAGTGAGAAGTTATGGGTGCGTGAGTTCACAATTTCTCTGTCCACAAACGGGTCACAAATCATTAAAAGGTTTGTGGGGGCGAAAGCTGCATGTATCACAATCTGACGACGGCGAGAGCGTTTCCTCGCAGCCTCCCTGCATTAGAGTCACACTGATGGCAGGGCAGGGAAGCAGCAGAGGGACGGCCGGCCAGCCGGCCGGCCACACGGATCCCTCCCGGTCTGGGCGCCGCCTGCATCGTTCCTCGTTTGCTCAGGGAAGTTGGAGGAAACGACCGAGCAGACGGTGCCGGAGACATTGCTAACCTAATTATCAGCAGTCTTTCATCTGCTTTGGTTACTTGGTTTTATTTATATCCTGATATTTGTCGCTGCTGTGCACGCACTTTGTCTCCATTACAACTGCACCTGTGTGAGGAGAGAGCAACCTGGAAAGAGTGGTGGCTGAATTTGACCCAAAGTTTAGCGGGAACTGTTTTTTATAAATGTACCGGCTTCAACAGCTCAACCACACGGGTCAGCAGGAAGTGGAAATATAAGGTCACGAGGTCAGACGAATAACTACAAGGACACTTCCGTGTTACTAGAAAAAAGGTTACTTTTAATATGAACATGATCTCTCGTCATATGTGTTCATATGTCATTAATTGCGTTGATGAGTAACCTTTAGGAATTTGTGTTATTAATAAGTTTATTTCACTGCCATAGGCTCTAAGTTTTTACATAATCTAGTCAGTAAAGAATATGTTGTATACTCTGAACTAATTTCATATATTAGAACTCGAATCTTAATCTTTAAATTAATTTGTAACTTTAGGATAGAAATACCACAACAAAATATTAATCTAAAAAATAAAATGCTGTTTCTTTTGACTTTATAGTCGTGCTGGAATAGCAAAAAAGTGAAATAAAATTAAAAATGTTTTGTGTAACAATGCATATTTTGCTAAAACTTAACTGATGGTGTATGTTATGTCAGTGTCATCTGGCAGAAACCCTTTATATGATTTTTGTTTTATTTGTTTTTATTTTGTTTTATTTGTTTTGAAAATCAGCTCTATTGATTGCTCTTCAGTTTGAGTTTCCATCTGGAACAATTTTTTTAAGTTGTGCTTTGGGGATGTACAAGTTTTTTCCTTTGTCGTCTTTTTTTTGCCTGGCAGCAACAATATAATGTGGAAGTATTAACATAAATATAGAACATATAATCTGCAACTGTGCAAAGAGTTATTTATGTTGTCAGTGGTGTCATAGTGTCTTATCAAATAGTATAAAACTGTACTATTACACATAAGTTAGCTGCCTGGATATAAATTCATGGAAGATTTTGTACCATCTTAAAATACCGAAGAGAAACCTTAAAATTTCATATGTAATTAATTATTCAAATAGTTCTAACATGACACTGGAGATGTGGGGGTGAAAAAAAAGCTCTAAAAATGCTGTGAATAAAAAACGGATATTTTTAAAAATTGTTCTTGAAAGGAAAAAGCTTTGCTTTACAGCTTATTTGAAGCTTTTAATGATGAAGATAAATAAGCAGCTGTTTTCAATTCCATGAAAATCAACAATAATGAAAATATGCCCTGTAATAAGTGTGAGTGCTTCTACAGTATGTAGCCACTCGTTTTTTATCTGGTTATATGAGGCAGCTCATTTTTCTCTGCGACCACAAGGAAGTAAAAGACGGAAAATAAAGATGTCTCCTTAGAATATCAACGTTTCAATAAGGTTTTAATTCTGAGGGCCTTATGCGAAGATTCTGTGTCTTTAGCAAGTCAAGACAGATGTGGAGGATCAGTGGCAGGCAGTAATCAGGAGAGGAAGGTGAGAGGTACACAGCTATACTGCTCGCCACGATCAATCATACTATACTTGTCCTCCCTCGACTCTCTGGCTGTTACTGTCTCCAGTGAATGCGCTTCTCTCTTTGCTTAAAATTATTACACAGGCCATAAACCCAGAGAGGTGAGTGTCCTGCTAATGTGGGTGCATGTAGTGATTGCAGTAACCTTTAAGAGTGGCCAATGGCCGGCGGTGGCTTGGACATGGGCCATATATTCTGGTCAATACCAGAGCCACGGATTGACTCGAGGGGAGGCGTTTTAAGGCCTCGCGGTTTAATTGACATTGAGGCTGCAGCTGAACATTGATCCTCAAGAGCGGAATACAATCGGAGCTCGATCGCCGCGCTATTTATTGCAAAAAATCCTAATCGGTTTGAAGGCTTTCTTAAACTTTTAATTTGCGGAAATGCTGAAAGAGGTTAAGTGAGGGTGGCGTGGGGGGGAGGGGCGGCTTCCCTTTGTCACACTGATGTGGATCTTCTCTCGTAAATATAATCTGGTATGTCGTTTCATTGAAATTGTTTAATTTCACTCCGGCCCAGCAGTAATTTCATTTTTGTGAAACCATATGTAAAACTGTCGCTTCTGTTGAATCCAAACTCTTCATCTGGCCACAGATTTCTCTCAACGCCGCAAACTGTGGCGTGTTTTTCATCTCTTGCTGCGTGCAGCTGCTCAGATTAAAGCATACACTTTCACAATTTCTCTTCTTTGTATATCAGTTTGTCTGGTAATGACGAGAAAATCTCTGAAGAGGTCAGACAGGAGCGTGTCTAAATCACTGCGGCCAGACTGCCCTCAACTCAGCTTGAGTATTGACATTATGCCAGCTATGACACCATAACTCAACCCACTGCGATGGTCATTTGATAAATGGTATCATAAATTGTTGACAAAACAATTTGTGATGTATTATGTTACCGAAGGGTTGTACTGCTTATCAAATCAAGTAATCTGGCAGGACTTGCCATTCATCAGCATAATGCAAGTGCTAGATGCAGCTGGTGATGACTTTGTTGCTTTGTCAACATGCATGTCGCAGAAAGCAGTGTCTGTGTTTCTGAAGGTGTGACATATCTATCTTTTGCTTCGTTGTCATTGGGGTTTGAGTAGACTGTAATGTTCACAAGGGACTCGTCTAGATAAAAATTTGATGCTATTTTTTAAAAAATCATTACATTTTTAATGAAAAGCACTGGAGGAAAAACTGGCATGAAATCTTCGATGCTGTGATAAATTGAAAAGAGGAGAAATGCTCTCTCCAAATCTGTTTTTTTTTTTATTATTATTTTAATGGGTTGCTTTTGTAATTTTGGTAAATATTCCATAAAAAGATTAATGCCATAGTTTAGCTATGGCTCACATTTTCCATAGTATATGAATAAGCAAACAGTATTTGAGATGTTACTGGAATAAAATATACATCTTGGGTCAAGTAATATCAAGAAACAACTGGTAATGAAATTTGAAGGCAGTTACAACGTTTGCAGAATTGTGTTCCCATTAAACAATGTGTCATTTGTCATACTGGTACTTCTCTATACCCAGTATCATTTGTCCCCGGAAAACAATAATCAGTTTTTATACTAAAATGAGGATGCTAGAAAAGTTATCTTGGGAAAGTAAATTATTAATTTCTAATAACCTCTCAATAGAACCCCACCGTAACATTTTATTGCAAACAAACAGCACCATCATCAAATTAAGGGTTACATATTTTGATTTGTCCCACAACACATAACATAATATGCTCTAACTCATCTTAAACATATTATTAAAAACAACAGACACTACACTAGGACTGTGCAGTAGCAGTAATGATGTAGTTCTTACAGGCCGAGCTTCTCGCTCTGTCAGTGTGGCTTTGTCCCATAATAGAAATGTACACACGTTATCTGCTTTCTGTAAGATGAATTAAAATTCACTCATTAAATGTTTGCTAGAAATGAGAACCGTGAAATTAAAAGTACATTAACAATATTTTTAACTGCTGACTTTCAAGAAGCAAATACACATCAATGTAGCCAAAATGCTCGGAAATGCTAGAATGTAACAAACTTTTTTGATTCATAGAACTTTGTCAAGCACCTAATGCATGCTGCCAAAAGCCTGTGTCACTCTACTGTGAATACATTTGAACATTTGTTTCAGGTTAGCCAATGCTTCTCTGAATGTCTGAAGTTAAACCTATTCAAATCTACTGATTTGAAATCGGGTGGATCAAAGTGGGTCATACAGTGATCCAAACATAATATGTTCTTACTATGAGACGATGGAGCTGTGCTTGGCTTTCATGAAAACCAAAAATGTCCTTACTTGTTGTTTGACACTTTTCAAAGCTGACAAAAGAGGAAGTTTTACATATCTTGACTTTAAACATGAAAACATTTCTCCTCAGAAAATCAATAGCAAGGATGCGTTTGCAGAATTAATTATCTGGAATTGACTACAACCATACACATTATAAATATACATATATATATATATAATACATGAAATAGTAGTAAACTGTTTGAATGGGGAGGAATATTAACATGTTTCCTGATCATCTCAGCTAAAGTGTGCAAGTCATTAGTAACTCAAGACCATTTGGAGCGAGCCAGTTTAACTTTAGCATCAGCATGCTCACATAACAAGCTAAAGAGACACAGAAAGTTCTATTTTTGCTCCAAATACATAGAAATTAAAAGTCTTACAATGGTTTTTCACTTTTGATGAGTTAACTTATCAGCCTTACCGTTGACTCTTGGCTCCAAAAAATTAAAATAATAGTCGACTGACCAACATCAGTTCGGTTTAGGGAGGATTTGTTACTAAATTAAGGTAGCTGATGTTGTAATTTAACCAATTTCACATTTACAACAATTCATTATAATTTTATCGGTTTTAATGGCTGAAATGTAATACTCTTCAAAATGTAATTATATAGCATGGTTTATTCATAAAAGTAAATGATGTAAAAAATAAATAAATAAATAAATAAACCCACTTCATTGTTTTTTTTTTTAAACATGGTCAGACAAATGAACAGCAATTATCACAACCAAGTAAAGATTTTTGTGACACTTCATTAAAAATAAACTTTAAACTTCTAGTTTATCTTGTTGTCCAGACTGACACACATGTCACGATCTAAAGCAGTTATTTTTATCTTTTTCTGGAGCTTTTGTTCTTTATTCCTCATAAAAACATGCCAGACAGGAGATAATCCTCAACAGCTAGTTCATTTGTGAAGGGTAAGTGACAAGCAGTGTTATCACTGTGACCATTAACTGTCTTTTTTCCCCTCTTAAGTGTACTGTATGGTGAGAACATTTAAAAGAAAAACAAAACAACAGTCAGCCTGGTTTGAGTAATTAGGAGGCACTATGAAACAAAATGCAAAAAGCAAAATTTCTTTATTTTTAGCTTCAATGAAGTCACGAGATTAAAATTGTCATCTTTCTTCAAACATGTTGAGGAGGTGAAGCGCACGGTGCAGTGTTTATGAAGTGCACCACCGTATAGCAGGCGCTACAGCCAATTTTCATCAGAAATATTTGATCTTAGCAGACAGTGCCGAATGGAAGCCTCCCGCTCTTGATCAAGATGCAGCGCTGAACCTTTTCATCATGCTGTTCTTTGCTGGAAGTTGCCTGTCCATCCTCTCCTTGACAGTGGCTGGCATGAAGTGACCCATTGGCTTCAAAGAAACATTGAAGTTCTGCAAACAATCTGTCACCAAAGCACAGAAACCAGCGACTACGACTACATCTGCCCACAAAACCTCTTCATGGAGGCAGCGTTTGTTGTGGATGTGATGGAGCACGTGTGTTGTTAGCATTTCATGTAGCATCATTCACTTCTTAACGTGGTATTAGTGTGGTTTGAGAAAATAAGAATTGGATGACCTGCTAGTTTTTGACATTTAGCATCTCATGAAGCAGGCAACAGGATTTATGAAATGGGTCACACACACACACACACACACACACACACACACACACACACACACACACACACACACACACACACACACACACACGAGTCTTAGCAAAGACTCCAGTTAAAGCCACATGACCTTAACAGAGAAGAAAACGTATTACTAGAAAATGCTAATGTGGTTCACTTGGTGCACATTAATTCTATGCATGAACCAGATGCATATTTCATTTCAACAAAAATAAAAATGTGGCTTTAGAGTGATGACTTTTTTCATAAATCTTTAAAAAAAAAAAGTTCCATAGCAATTAGTAATTTCCTAATTGTTAACATCAGAGTTCAAGTTATTTTTCTTGTGAAGACACTGGGATTGAAGAAAACTGCTGATTTAGAAAGTTTCTAGAAAAGGCGAAGAGTGCAATGAGACTAAGTATTTTGTGTGCCAATAGTGGTAATTTAAAAAAGGTGTGTGTGACATAAAAGCATCTAATTTCTAAAGTTTGGTCAATTTACAGCACTTTTTTTTACCCATCTGCAGCAGTGACTCTTCTGAAAAGTGGGCCGCACTGAAATCTCAAGGTTAATGCTCCTCGGGAGAATTTCCCTCTGGCCTTCAGCGCAGACCACTGCAATTAGGCTTTTCACTTGTGAATTTAAACAGTTTGAAATGAGGGGGTCAGCTTTCATTATTTGACCCCACACCCTCAAACAGAAAGATAGCAGCGAGGTCAGATGTGTCTTGTTGGAGGACTGGGATAGCGGTGAACTCTGAGCTGTGATTAATTCTCTGTGTGTGTTCTGAGTTTTTGGCTCTTTTTCCCCTTTAAAAGGTCTGCACAGTTTTTGGCAGTTCAATTTAGTTTCTATTCTGCAGCTGCTGAAGTGTGGAACCTAATCGCAAATAAATTATTTATGCATATTACTTTAAGCACAATGTATGATTCGAGTTGTGTGTGTGCAACAGCGTCTACCTCAAACACCACTTACTGGCTGAAGCTTACGTGGATGAATCTGGTACTTTCTTGATTCAATCAGCCGTTTCATTGCAACCAGAACAAGTAAGATGATGTTCTAATTTCATTTCCTAAAAACAGCTACATTTCAACACTGCTTTGGGTGGCATAAGGCCATAAATTTGCACCAAAAGATTTGAGCAAACATCATTTACAAGACCTCAAAAAATTAGTACTCCCTTATATTAAATTTTTTCTAGTTTTTGTGTTTAAATTATTTACCCAATAAGACAAATAGATAATAAGCTAAAAGTCTGAATCAACAGAATAAGGAAAGTACGTAAAAATGTTTGATTCTGTTTCCAGTGTAACTCGAGGTCGGTCTTTTTGATGGTCTCGGTCTTGTCTCGGTCTCGGCATTTTATTTCAAGACCAGTCAAGACCGCAACTGTGGAAATATCACTAAACGTACAGCATACTGTCCAGCTTATTTGTTAACATGTTTGTTTTCAATAGATGCAAAACGCACCGAGTAAAATCCGAGCAATAACGTGACTCACCAATTACGTGTTTCTATTGCGTCCTCCTCTCCTCCCAGGCCTCCACTTTTCACTCGCACGCGGCTCTCAGACATGCGCAGTGGTTTTCTCTGAGCGATACAAGATGTCTGTCTAACCGTCAGTAATAGAATAGCGCTGCATAAATCATAAGAAATCCGATGGCGACAGATAATTAAGCAGCGCTTCGCTTTCACAGACGGTGGGGACAACGTTTAACTTTTTTCGTCACTTAGAAAAGATGCTCAAAGAAAGGTAAGCTCCGTTGACGTGATGTTAGCAAAGCTAGCTGTACAGAGACATGTAAGCACGTGATGAAAAAAAATTGTCGCTCACTGCCCTGGATTATTGTGCAGAGATGTTGAGTGACTTGTCGCATATATGGGGCAACTCTGTGTGCAAAAGTCTGCAAAATAGTGATGTGACATTTATGAAGAAGATAGGACTGGAGTGTCACTGAGAACCGTTCTTTGTAGTTTTAATGCTTTGTGTACACTGCATTAGCTCTCATTATTTTATTTATTTAATTATTTATATCAATATTTAACACATAACAAATAAATAAAGCACAGGAATGAAAGACCACACAGAGCATGCACATTACTCTTAGATTGTTTTTGGTGAAAGTGGCAGCTGTAATGTGTGCCATGGTTGCGACTTCCCTCAGTCTTGGTCTTGTCTTGATACGGTGTAGCTTCTCAGCCATAGACATTCATTAAATGAAGTTCTCTACACACTGTGGAGCTAATCTGAAGGGCACGAGAATTTTAAAGTTTGGCCGTCACTGGCTCAGCAGAAAGTTGCCAACCACTATGTGACTCCGCTCCTCCTGACTCCACTCTGCAAATTAACACCACATATAACTTAATGGCTGAGTTGTTTTCATTCCCAATTGCCTCCACGTTGATGTAGCACCACTAACATTTAACTGTAGGGTATTATTTTTAGTTGTGAGGAAATTTCATGGCTGGACTTATTGCATAGTTGGCATCTCTTCACAGGATTGGATTCCCTGAGCTCCTGAGAGCGACTCATCCTTTCAAAAATGTTTATGGAAGGAGTTTTCATGCCTAAATAAAAGATTTTTTGCAACTTTGGCCTTGAGATTGGCAGGAAGTTTGGAATTTGATGATTTAGAGGACTGACCCGGTACCTTTGACAAAACGGTGTACTTGCTGTTAATTCTTATTTTTTATGAAAACATAATATAAAAACTATAAATAAATACCGTAAGATAAATTAAGATAGTTAAGCAAAGCCAACAAATGTGTTTGCTGCGATATACAATTATGTATTTTTTTTACTAAATGAAATAACTCTCCTTTTGATATCCAGTGGATCTTGAGATAATTTTTTCCCTCTGTATTTTAAAAACTGTAAGGAAGCACTGTCATGTTGTCAGGCTTACAAAATAATTACATTTCTTACAAAGCTGAAAATATTATAGCAAGAAGACAAGTTACATGCTAAGCTTAAAGGTGTGATATGATGTGACAAGCTAATTAAATGTAAGTCGTCATTCTAGTAAATACAACAGCTTGTAGTTTTCCCTTTACACGTGTTCCTTCAATAACAAGATTCAAATTAAAGTAATTAAATTAAATGTACTTTAATTAAATTTTCTTTGATTAAAGTAAAGGTGAAATTAACACAATTTGTAAAAAGAAAAAAAAGAAACCATCACCATTTTTAGTGAGTTTAAAAAGAAAGAAAAAACAAGCGAAAGCATGTTTGTGAGGTCAGGAAGTCACTGCGTTTCTTTTCGGAGACTCTAGAAAACAGAGTAGATGATGACTTCAACGCAGTCTCACAAAAAAACTGATCGATGACGACACCTTTAATAAGACTTCGTTCTGTGGCAATGAACCACACCGACAGTGTGTCCACTGACACTCTGAGAAAGGAGCCACGTTCAAATTCAGGCTGCAGATGGAGGAATATTGTGTGTGAGCAGAGACGGAACAAGAATGCTTGTGTTGACTGGGAACAATTTTTTGTCCTTTCAATGTATTGCAACATATCTTTCATTAAGGTTTAGGCATTAGATTAAACTGGAACCAGTATCCAATAGTAATTAACTTGAGTATATCGGGAGGCCATTATTCACATTAAAGTAACCTTTTAATAGCGGAGCCTTTAACTCCACTGCAGGTAATGACTTTAAAGAGTGCTTATTAAAAGAGAAATGGTAATGAGCTTTAATAAAGCAGAACAACTTTGAAATGAAGAGCACTTTTCAATAGAAAAGGATGAAGGGATTGGACCTGTGATTCCATTAACGAGACTAATGATTCCTTATCAGCCCTCTTACGTGTACATGGAGTTAGCATTAACAGTGATTGAGGACAGGTTTCAGTGTAAAGATGGGCCCTTTCATTGCCCTTTAAAAGATCAGATAAGAGAAAAAGAACTCGAGTAATTTAAATCATTGAGAATTGATAACACAAGTCCTACGACCTCCAACCCAGTGCGACTGGAGCCCGGATCTCATTCACCGCTGGTGGAGTGTAACAATACGGAACATTTGTAATTGTAATACGAATTTCTGTCATTATGTATGAAAATGAAGGAAATGGATTAAGCGATAATTGTGTCAAAATTTGGTTCTGGAAAATAAGCCCATTTTTTGACACTTTCCTTAGGTTTGTCATTTTAAAACTTAAAAAGGTTCATAAAGATCACCCGATTAAGGTGTTGACTGATACCAATTATTAGCTTTTTATGTCATCTATCACATCTAGCTCACTGTTCTTTTGAAGTAATATAAAGTCAAATGAGGTAAAAATCCGCAGTTTTGAATTTAGCAGAATTTAAAGGAAAAACAATATCCCCATGTATGCATCAAAACATTCATATATGCTTTGTATGATTTTTATTTATTTCCAAAATGGCGTGTTTTTTGTTTTTAATGCATTTAATAAACATGAACAGACAATTTAATTTGTAACAATCAAAGTAGAATCGGGTGTTCAGCATCGCTCCCCGTTCAGTCGGTGAAATGCCAGGTCTAACATATGCATTTTATAACTACTTTCATAGAGAAGGCACAGGGTTTGAAGGTGGAGAAGACAAAGAATTAAAGAAATGCAGGGACAGAGGGAAGTGAAATAATTAAATCAGTCTTTGGCGAGCAGCTGGAGCAGGACTCCAGCTGACAGCAGCACCTGGGTGTGCAGCACAGGCTGCCTGGGGCTTCCACCCCCCCACTCACTGCCAACCCTCCCTCATCTTTTCAAAGCCTGGTAACATCCTCCACCCCCCTGCCCCCCACACACACACAATCCCCAGACTCTGCTGGAGCTCTAGCTGGTGCCCCCACCCTGACTGTTCGTGTTTTGAGACAGAGGTGGCATCGTCATAGCGCTGCTTACAGCTAATTACAGGGATGATTTGTGGAATGCAGCGTTTCTATTCAATCAATCACCAACATAAAGCCCCCATCGTTTAAAATATTCTTTTTGAACTGCTGTTTGCCTTTCAGATTATTGTGTATGACAACAGATGAGTTTTTTTGTTTTGTTTTGTTTTGTTTAAACTGGTGGCAAGAAAAAAAAAATGTCCTGCTCGTAGCATTTCATCCCCGTCAGTCAGCTGGGTGTATCAGCAGCACTGTCAATGGCGTCGCTATTAGTCTGTGTTCGTACGTCACGTTGCTTCCTTTAAAACAGAAGCCAAACATATATGTCTAAATGAATCACCGTGGTGTTCCCAAACAAATGCTTCCCTTCTCCTATGCTCTTCCTCATCTCAACTTGTTTTAATTAGTAGTGAAAAATGAGTTCATTTGGAAGACAAATGATGGGAGATGTGTGTGTGTTTGGTTAGCAAGGCTGAGGGTGGGATTTTTTTTTACCTCGTTTATACAAAGAAATTATACAGTTTACTGCTTACAAAGCTGAACAAAAGACTGTCAATGATTTGAGACTGTTGAAAAATGTATTCAAAACTTTTTTTTTCCATCGTCAAAGTTAAAGTGAGGACATAAAATATGCTTTTATAACAATCAAAGGCCAACTCGTACTGTAAGCTAAAAACTGTGACATGCTTTTGTATTAAAGCTTGTTTACTCTGATACTTCCTAAATCCAGACCAATTTTCATATTTGATCTAATTAGTACATTAGTTTACCTGTGTGTACTTTAACCTGAGCTGTTCTATGGAGACCTCAACGACTTCTTGGAGAACATCAGCGTACAATCAAACGCATTATTCCAACCTTTGATAGTTTACAGTGAGGTAATACCACCAACAAGACAAGTATGCAAATAAGGAGCTAAAATTTATATATATATGTTTTTTGTTGGGTTTTTTTTTTCAGCATGTAAAATGTTCTGCCATTTCCACAGTAAAGCTTTATGATGGCAGCATCAGGCTGCAGGGAAGCATTACTTATTCTGCAAAGAAAAATGGGATGTGCAAAGCTGGTGGAGACACACCCATGAAGACTTGTAGCAAAAAGTGCTTTGACACTTCTGACAGGGCAGAGCACATGTGCACGCCACACTTTTCAGATTTCTATTCATTATTTAAAATTATGATGTATTTATCCTTCCACTATATATATATAACAAGGTGAATAAAATACAACATTTCAATGGGAGTGAACACTTGGGGAAGGTCTTCGGTATCTTACTGCAAAACTTTTCCTATTTCGTCTTTATTTTCCTCACTAGCCACTCCTGTCCTGGAGAAAATTACACATATCATCAATAAATATTTATTCAGTGTTTGTGGTGAGCAATGGGTGTGAACTCAGGTGTAATTTGGTTTCAGTCTATCAAGATTAATTTTGTCAGGAACATGATGAATGCGATGCAGGGCAACGCTCCGATGCATCAGTGTCATTCCAGATGAGATTTTTCACAGGAGTTGAGAGTTTCCAAGATTAAGTGCAGTATTAGTCAATGTTTTTGGGATAAGGCTTCACACTAATTTAGTGAAGAGCAACAACCTGCAGAGGAGGCTCCATTAGCAATGACAATGAACTACGGCTCTGGAGGGGAAAATCTGATTAACGCCGCTTGCTGGAATTGTGAAGTCGTTTCGGTGGTTGGGCGATAATTCCACATTCGCCTGGGATGCCAGTTCATAAAGTGCTTTTGTCCGTGTCAAAGTCTTATTTTGCTGCCGCATTGTCATATTTCACAAGAGCCAGGAGGAGTGCAAATTTACAGGTGTGTTAAGAGAAAACTATGACACCACGACTCAAAAAACAAAACAAAAAAAAAAGGATCACAAGCGAGGTATTTGTCAATTACATAGTCCAAATGTTATAGGGCATAAACGTAACTAGCTTTGTGGGCAAAGTGGGAAAATGTATGTGTCCTCAATGCTTACTTACTGGAGGGAGCTTCCTGTTGTTTTAGCAATGTCCTCAAAGCACGATCAGCATCTATCTACTAAGTATTTTGTTATTATTTCCGTTTTTTTTTCTCAGGAAAATTTCTCTATTGAGATCAAATGTCCTGAATATATACCAGTGACAAGCAGCTGTCAACCCTGATTTCCATTTCTCCCAGAAATACGGTGCTGAAATCCTCTCCAGGCAGATAAGTATCTTTACACATGACTGCCAGATTTGATTGCCTTCTGTACAGGAGGTTGTATTGGAGTCGCTCACAATGCTCGCCGCACTACATTGTATTCGTCTTCTGTTATGCTATACCGTGCCCCTCGCCGAGCCCTCATCTAAATAAGAATATTTCTTCCATGCTTGGCTGTTCTTAGAGGGATTGGTGAGCAGCGGGGCTGAGATGTTGGACTGGGGTGGAGTGGGGGGGGAGAGAGGGTGGTTGGGAGGATGGGGACGCTGAGCTTCGACTCTCTGCTCACTGTAATGGAATATGTGACCTTACCAAACCGGAGATGTCGGTTTAAATTGCCTCAAGAAGTGATTTTTTTTTTATGTACTGTGTGGTTTGGATGTCTGTTTTACCCCCCACCCCCTGCAATGTGGGAATTATCGCAATAAAAGTCTATATAGCGATATCAGATGGAATTACATGTACACTTGAATGTTGCATTAAACTATATTAAGAAACATAAATAATTTGTCCCTAATTTCTCAAACTTCTATCCAAAGACTCAGTAGGAAATCAAAGACATCTGAGGTGCAAAGGAAAAATAAAACTAAAATCTATAGAGAAATGCAACAAAATGTGCAAAGCAAACAACTCATTTATTGTAATCTAATTTAAGCTGGGTGATCAGTCCTGGTTCTTGGCCGATCAAAACATCTTGTTCAGTTTTTCTCTCTCCTTGCCGATCTTTCATCAATCAGCTCGATTTGCATCATGTGGTGTCCTCCAAAGAGATCTCATGATCAGAAGCTAACTTCATGGAGTTGCTTTGCAGCAAGTGAATGAACTATTAATTTCTGCCACATTTTCAAAAAATATGTGTCGAAAAGAAAACAGGCAAATTTCAAGGTGTCAAATTTCTTTGACACCTTGAAACTGTATGTACCAGATTTTTATAACAACTGAAGGTATACAGAGTTACTTGTGCTATAAAATGGCACCTTGAGCCTGCAAATGCATAATACCTGCCCTGTTAAGGTACATTTTAAGTAATACATAATTCTATCCATCATAATTCTATTGATGGATAGAATTATAAATAACAATAGGGGGCGGGGGATAAGAGGGCCAAGAGGGAAACAGAGGTCTTGAGATCCCAAGAAGGGATATGTCATCCCCACCAGTTCCAAGTCTGTCCTGGGATCTCATTCCAGTGGGATGTGCCCAGAAAACTTCCAGAAGGAGGCATTCAGGTGGGATCCATCTCAACTGGCCCTTTGCAATGCCTGAATACTCTGAGGCCCCCGGTAGATGACAAATCTCCTCACCTATCTCTGCGTGTCCCCCAGTCACCTTACAGAAAAAGCAGATAATGGCAGGTGAATCTTTGCTTTTCTGGTTCAACTCTTTACTTGCTTCAAAGGACTGGAGGAGGTCCCACATTACTGCAGCCCCAATCCGTCTATCCATCTCTCACTCCATCGTACTTGTGAACAAGACACCTGGATATATAAACTCCTTCGCTAGTGGCGAAGACTGACCCCCAACGCCGACGTGTTCTGCTCACAACACACGTCAATGCTGGTAGGATTTCTTAGCTGTCCCCAGATTTCAGTAATTGGAGGTTAATTGTAAGACTTTATTAAGTTATGATACTTTTTGCAAAGCAGATGAGGCTTGTCTTGATTAATTGTATTATTATTTGTTTTCTATGAATATGGTATGAGAATGTAATGTCTTCTTTATAAAGATGAGGGTGTGTTTGCCGTCGTGCGAGAGCTGTGATGGGTTTGGTACAATAAGCTGTGATGAGGTACACTAGGTTTGATGGTTTCTGCTTCACACGGTGCAATAATAAATTTGGAGCTATGGGGGTCTGACATTGTCTGCGCTCAGTATAATTAAGCGGTGCATTAGAAAGAGGCCTGGAATAAAACATGAGTATGTAAATGCAGCCCGGAGCTGATGTTCTAGTGATTATTACAATGCAGATAAAGCATTTCTCACAACTGCCTGTGTCTACTGAAGCCTCAGAAAACATCTGGACCTTTTAATTGAAAAATGGCATGGTGTTTTGCTGTGCTGTAATGCGATGGCAACAATTAAGACAAAAACGTAACTGATAAGAATTGCATTGCTTAATTATTTGGCGTTCCAGTCAAGAAAATTGATTTATCAATTATTTACAGGTCACAAAACAGAGGCCATGCATTCCTGGTTTTCATTGCATCATCATCTGAGAACATACAGTAATGAGCTGACAGTCTCTAGAGTTCAAATTAATGAAATCTTTCAGTTTGTGCATATTATAGCCAAGATTGAATACTTTGTTCTGCTCTACATACATATATATACAAAAATGTATAATTTGGTTCTTTCCCTGTTATTATTTAAATATATCATGACTTGTGTGTTTGAACTGGTGATTAAATGCACCATGTTGTGAAGTCTGCATTTATTGACACCACTCATTGAGATCAGCAAGAGACACTGAAATAAATTAATCTTTTATATCAGTGGCACAATTTCACATGAACATTTTTGACAAATCCAATGCTTAATTTTACCACACACTGTAAAACATTTGAAGGTGGTTTAACTTGAAAATGAAAGTCCACCTGCTCACAGTTTTAAGTCAACAAGAAAACTCAGAAATGAAAGTTCATGAAATTGATTTAACAAGAGACAAGTTGAAGTTCATTAATCTTGAGTGTGAGTTTTAACTTAATTCTGCAATTTAAACCAAATAATTATTTCACAATATGCGAGAAAAAAACCCTGCCCTCGCCCTTATTTTACTCACAATATTAATTTAAAATAACTACTTATCTCACTTTAGAATAATTTAAATTCTTGTTTCAAATTGAATTAACACAATTTCTGGTCTTATAATGAATTTTATTAAACATCATAATGAATTCTGCTCAGAAACACTTGGTGTGAGCAGGACATGATCCTCAAGCTTTGCAAACTGTCAGCTGTGTTAAAATGACCTTCTTTAATATCACACAAGAGTCAGATCAATGTAACATACCTCCATCTTACTCATGGTGCAACACAGGATACAAAAGCACACCGCTAAGCACTCTGGGAAATAGTTCCCATTCCTGTCTTTCTCTTCTTTTGTTTTTTTTAAGCGCTAACCTAAAAACTAATTCAAAGCTAATAAAAAGTTAACAATTTCACACATTTAAGTTAAAAATGTAAAACTTGGATCGTGTTACAGTGATCTGACGAAGGCTCTGACTGAAGAGTCGCTGTTTAACGGTGTCATACAGATGATGCTTGTAGACAAGATGCCATTCTGTAGAAGACATGCAAAATCTTGCAGCAAACAGTGAAGGACTTAAGCTTCCTGAAGTAAAACAGTCTGCTCTGTTGCTTGGTGTGTTCTGCTTTATTGCTGCATCCCCAGTGCAGTCTATTGTCCAGGTGAATTGAAGTATTTATATTTCTCGACCACCTCCACTTCTCCTGCCATGATGGAAACAGTGCTTTGGAGGGTGCTTGAGCATAAACAGTCTCTATCAGTCTGGACTTTGACTAGGCCACTCTAAAATCTTTGATTTGGATGGGCTTGCTCATCTGCTTTGGATCATTGTTCTGATCATAACCCAAGTGCACTTAAGCTTAAGGTGATATATATATATAGTGATGGCTCTCTATCAGAGTTTTCTGATTGAGAGCACCATTCATGACGCCATTGATCACAATAAGTCATCTGGGTCAGCCCTGGACCGTCACACTACTGTTGTTATCACGTCAGAATAATGTTGTGTTAGCTTTTTGCCATGAAAGAGAATGCATGTCACACAAAGCATCACTATTTTGTATCATAAAGCCACTGTGAAAATGTCCCAAGAAGTTGATCTCTGACAAATGTGAAATAGATTTGTTTGTTTTTGAGCAGCAGTGTCCTGAAGCATTGATTTGTTGCTTTTACGATTAACTTAATTCATATTATACAACAGATACTGTATAAGTAATGTACAAACTCTATATGTCTGGCAGTAACCAGGCTTGCTAGTGTGTGAGGCCGGTGAAACTGAATCGAACTAAATATGGTTAATCAGAGCAGTTTATGTGATTTAAAAAGGGGGGCAATTATATCTTTCCACATGGTTGGGTTAATTTGGATATTTTCTTTCCCTTAATAAATAAAATCATAACTTGAAAATTGTACTTTGTATTAACCAACTTATCTTCGTAAAATATAATTTGTTTGAAACGTTTAAGTTTGACATAAAAAGAAAAAACAACAGCAATCAGAAAGGGAGCGATTACTTGTCTTAATGACATGTACTCTTTAATGTGTGCCAAAAAATATACACTCCTTTTGAAAAATATAGCCTGTTCCCCTCACTCCCGCTTCTGCTGAGATTTCCACATTTTAGCGGAATGAAAAGAGTCCGGCGTTTCTGACTTTTCTTCATCCTTCCTGTCTGAACTCTGCAGATTAGTGGGCCCGGGGCAGAGGCTGTTCATCTGCCAATATGGCACCAGCCTGAGTGATGGGCATGTGGCGATGTCACTAATGATCAGACCATAATGATTCGCTGACAGGGGAGGAGAGCAATAGATTGTCACTGGGGGTTGAGTTAAAGAGGGGTCCTAATGATCTGCCTGCAAACACTGCCAGAGCGCCTCCTTTATCACTCCATCTCTTTCCTATACCACTCATCAGGTTCCTCTCCAATGGAGGGAGCCACACCGTTGTGTCTCATTGCCATCTCACAACGCACTGTAAACATCTGTCACCTCTATATCTATATTTCATGCCATTACCTTTTAGGCCTTGGGCGGCGTGCTGTAAGCCTCAGGGTACTTGATTTCCGCCAGCGTGAGCTTTCGCCGGAGAATGGATCAAGGCATAATCATGTAACAGCACGGCAGTGTTTTAGCAGCACGTGGCCTATATAGCGACATCCCAAGTGATTCCACTTCTGTGGTACTCAGCAAAATGAAGAATACCTTATGACCTCTATTTTTTTTCTAGATCTACTTTTCCTCCCGATTCTCTTTTCAGTCTCTGGTGTAGTTCTTTTCTATGAGGAAATGGACTATCAATGCACATTATGCATCAGACAGGTTACACATTTAAATTGCCTTAAAAAAATTTCAGCAGTTTGGGCTTAGTTGTACGAGCAGATGTCAAGATTTTGGCTATTACTAATCTCATTGGTAATTTGATGTTGCTCGTTTTTTAGCATTTCAATATTGTGCATAAACAAGTCAAAATGAGTGCACTCATATTACATACATTTGAAATTTACCTTTGATCATAATAAGAGTCGAATTTCAAGCCACTATTTTGTTCATTATGATGATTTTTGAACAACAGCTAATGACAATTTGACCTCTAAAATTGAAATATTACATCCAACCAAAAAAAATATATATATAAATGTAAAAAAAATAGAGATGTGGGTTTATTGAAAATATGTCCAATACCTGCATAACAGTTGTTATTTTCAAAATATATTATTCACCTGACAAATGAGCCTCATGGAAACATACATTATATTTAATCAAATATAAAATAGAATGTTCTCAGATGATGAAACTGAGAGTAGCAAATAAATGTTAATAAGTTTGAATTAAATCAGTTTTTATTGGTGTTAGCAGGTGAACGTAAAACTCCTCCCTGTGAAAGACAAGCCTGCATGTTATGAGTTCAGGATGCATTACAACCATCAGGTCTCAAAAAAATATTTTATAAACTATATCAAATGCACTTAGTCGCACAACGAAGAAGCTTTTTCTATGTTGCTGTAACTAGCAATTTGTTTAAGTAATTAGTTTTTTATGAAGCAATAAAACACATTATAAAGCATTATTTTCTACCAAATCAATATTTTTCCGATTATGTGCTGCCGTTTTGTATAGTTTGTGTATGTTTAGACGGGCATGGAATGTAACTATAAAGTAGGATTTAAGAAGGTTTGTCAGATGAAGTCACTTGGATATATGTTCTAAGAGGTGAATGAATCTTTGTTAGCGCAGAATGAGTGTCTGCACGGCACAATATGAGATTAAGAAACAGTAATATTGGGTCTGTGATACATTACCAGAGTAGCATTTGAATCAGTTCTGTAAAAAATAATGTTCATAATATGGAATAATGCAATGTTTGTTGCTGGTTTCATAGTTTGTGGCTGTGTTTTGTTATGTAACGCTCTTTGAACTGCCTTGTTGCTGAAATATGCTAAACCAAAATACTTGACTCTTAGGTTTTTGGGGGGAAAATGCTAAACATTTCAGAACAAATTTAAGTCTTTTTCAGCTAATCATAAAATCTATAAATACCTCAGTCTCTTGTCCTTCAATATGTGTTTTTAACCCCTTAACTGTCATGATGACTGGTGCCTTCATGGACCGATGATTTGCATGACAATGAGAGTTTTGGGGTTGTCAGCTGTAAAGATGTGTCGTTGCAGAACATCTTATAGAGGATAATTTTCATCTTCACCTAAGTATTACTGTTTTTTGTTAGCGTGATTCACACATAAAATTCACTGTCTTACTTATGCAACATACTAACAACTAACGCCTTTACAGCAATCATAATTCTTGCACCTCCTTGCAGTTGGTCTCATCAAAGCGGACCTGTCTGCATAGAATTTTTGTAATGATTCACATGGGATGTTTTTCATATCCACTACAAAATTTAAAGTCTTTAAAAACTGCTCATTAAATGTACTTTCTAGTTGTTTTACACTGTCTTTACGTTCAGCAGAACCCAAAAAGTAGACCCTATCTTTTGATGAGATGACATAAAATGCAAAAGATTTTTCTCCTGAATGTCTGCTGTAACCCAACATTACTCTAAAGAGCTACAAATAGTAAAAACTCACTTCCTATTTCAGGCAGTTCAGCTAATTGCTTAAATAATTGTACTTAACATTCATGTTTGACGCTAACAAGAGACTTTAAGACTTTTCTATCACACTCCCACAGACAGTGGTGGGAACTGAAACTGAAGTGTGAACATGCAGCTACATTAACAAACACCACCACCACCAGAGGATACTTTCACCCTGTCAGAGCGTTTAATTATGGTTTGGCTTGATTCAACTTCTATCCTCTCAATATTATTTTATCTCATTTAAGAGGGAAGCAATGAAAGATGGGGAGGGGAAAAAAAGCAGTAAGTACTTTCGTAATTTAAGAGAGTGTTAATGAGTGGCTGCTAACCTTTCTCGGTTATCTATCATCCAGTAATGGAGGCAAGGATCCCTTTTCCAATCTGCTTCATTAAAAATGTTCTATTAAATCTAAATATGACGCCACACACTGCTGGAATTAATAGAGTTTCTAAATGTCTTGAACATTTTAGCCACATTGATTTTATATTAATATTATTTAGAATGACAGAGACACTAATGGCACTTATGAACAGTAAAATTGGGGGATTTTTCGGTAGTTTCAGGAAATGGATTAGTAAGGAACTGTATTATGTAAAATTTGGAGTTTTACTGTATAAGAACAAACAAACTACTCTTACTGTTTTCAAATAGATTCATTTGTCTGCGAATGGATGGACACCTTTTTTTTTTTTACAAATCTGAAAACAGATTATTTGATGAAAGATAACAAAAAGATAGTCTTGCTTTCTCCACAAATGTCTTACCATGTCACAAAGCACATTTTTCCCTCTAATTTTATGTTAATCTTTAAGAAATATATATTTTTTGATATATTTACATACATATATAATATTTTGACACAGTAGAAATATTCATTCTGAATTGGTGTTGCAGTAATTTCGTCTTATTATTCTGAAATGAACAAATATCTACAGCAGTGTAAAAAAAGGATTGAAATAACCTGGTTTCAAAAATGACTTCTGCTTTTTATTGAACAGCAATTTCTAACAATTGGAGACTCACAATTAACACCATTATCTCCAAATATAGAAACCATTGAACCCCTTCCCATGAGTAGCCTTCCTAACAAAATGACTCCAAGTGAAAATATTCTGCAGAAAGACGAGTCAAAAGTGGCACTTTTTGGAAGGCTACTATCTAGCTACATCTGCCGTAAAACTAACTCAGCATTTCAAAACCTTCCTATCTTATTCTCTTTCTCTCTCTCTCTCTCTCTCTCTCTCTGTCTCTCTCTCTCTGTTAGCAGTAAAATTTTTATGTGGTAGCCTTACAAAGAAACAGCATTTAGCAGTAAATTTTATTCCAATCAGGGATTCTCGTTTTGCACAGCAGACGTTATTCCTGCACGTGAAAACATTTCTTGTCACTTTAATGGCACTTATTTAAAAGAATGCCAGCGAGGACATTACTACTACTTGGACTTAGAAAATGTTGGACAGCAAAGTCTGAGAAACAACTGAGTAACTTAATTATCTTTTCTGTGGATACTATTCTCCCCTCTGCCTTATTATATTTGAATTTTTTCCTTATTTCTCCTTTTTTTTTGCAGATAGTCGCTGGACTAAAAAAAAAAAACCTTGAGTATATGGCCAAACCAGATGTGTGCAGCTGCTGTGTCAATCCAGTACCCCTAAACTCCTCTCGGGCAATATAGAAGTGCAGGAGGGCAAATGGTGAAGTCACAAGATTCCTCCGTCCCTCCCTTTTTTTTTTGTCATAAATCATATTTGGCAACATGAAATAAGCTACTTGTAGAGATATTGCTACTGGCACATTACCCATTCTCATTCATCACCTCAGAGGAACTCCAAAAAATGTAAAAAAAAAAAAAAAAAATCATTACAAGTGCCACATGTGACCTCTGGACCAAGAACACCAACATTTGCTTATGTGCATTTCTTTTCTGAAGACTCGGCGACGTTTCCCACCTGTGTAATCATTCCTTTTCAGTGCTGTCATGACATTGTGGAGAGCTTCGCTAGGCTAATTGCTTTCACTCACTCACAAGGATGGACGAAATGTAAATATGAGCTACAAAAGAAGAATTTTCCCACAAAGAAGATTTTTGAAGAGATGAATTTCTGTCTTGAGAGCTGATTGCACGTGGGTTTTATAGCTGTAAAAAATGTCCCTCTTCTTTCTTTCTATGAGCTGGAGGCCATATTAAGCTTTTATAAGTTCTGTGCGATCAGATGTAAACGTGCTGGAAGTCTCAAAACTGGAGCCGCTGTTTTTTATTTTAGCTTCGGTTAAAACGGAGACACTAAATTGGGAGACATTTTATGAAGTTTCACATTTAGCGGTGGTATGCAGCATGTAATACAGAATATACTAGCAAGGGAGACACAAATACAGAGAGTGATGTGCCAGACTTTATAACCTACCCTGCACTTTAAAATGACTGCTGTTTTTCATTTCCCTCTAAGAGATCTGACATGCAAGGCAGTAATGGCGCTGAAGAGAGCCAGAATAAACAGAAGGTGGGAGACAAGACAGAGAGGAAGATGAATGTGTCTGAAAGGTAGATTTCTTGGCAGTTGTGATTTCAGAGAAAACCTGGATTTCATTGTTGGAATCTCTGTGTTTGCTTGAATAAGATGTCCAGTTCAGAAATTTTACATATATATATTTTTTAAAGCTTCAGTCAAGTTTTAGTGTCCGTGGGTGTCAGCACATGTGCGAGCGTGTGTTTATCACATGTGGTTTTTCACCAGGTGTCGCTGTGTAAAGGTGTTTTGATAACTGTTTAGTTGAACTTAGTCATTTGGGAATACTAGTCGCTCCAATGTCAACATTCAGTGAGGAAAAGAATCGTGAGACGCTTACATGTATATCTTCCCTGTGCATTTTATAAACACTCTACCAGCAAGATTATTCATACCCACTTTTCCCATTTTGTCACAAACATTATTGTGTCATTGAGTTTTCATGTGACAGACTAATAAAAAGTGGCGCGTAATTTTCAGTGGGATTTTGACTTTACCCCTTCTAACTCATGGATTAGCTTTTAGTCTAACCATTCATCTTTAGTTTAACTTGATGTCCGTGTTGCTGTCTTGACTCCACTCATTCTCAAGTATTTTGGGGCCTGGAAAGGTTTTTTTTTTAATTATTATTGTTATTTATGTTACCACTTCCAATAACACCAATCACCAACTAAATATAATTTTAACTTTAAAACTACTTTTAAATACTTTCAAATCTGATATCCAGCAGCCCTTAAAGCATATTTACAACTCCTCTTAAACAGAAACACAAATCTGAAGTTTTTCAACATGTAGTCCCTGTCAGAGGTTAGGTCCTCTTGGGGGCCCCCTGCTGGATTGGGGGGCCATTCTCAACAGCCTTGGGACAGCAGATGCTGTAATAATGATAAACACTCACAGATGCACTTACATTTCTAAATAAAGAATATGGAGAACATTAAAAACATTTGTCTATCACTGACCTAATTAACAGCTTGTTTACGACTACACTGGACTCCTCCAATTCATGGCTCAGTATTCGCTGAAAAACTGCCTGCAGGCAGATTTTTTAAAATGTATTTATTTTTTATATTTAGAGCATATCTAAAACATTAAGAAAAAAGTACACCTTGGGGAGCTGGAACAACTGGGTACAATACTACTTGACACACTGTTGGCTGGCGTTTGTAAAGAGGCCAATCCAGGAGCTTCATTTGCTTACTGGCTGTACCCTCAGGAGTGGACATAAGGAAGAGTGTAGGCATTAGCTTCTGTGGTAAAGCTAGGACGGTTTTCAGTGTGTTTGCTAATTTGGTGTTTGTTTAATTAAATAAGCATTTTTACAACAGGTCTCAAGTATACATGGGTACCTGTGGTGGCCCCTAACCCTGCAAATACTGGGGGTCCGCTAACAGATCCTCTGCTTCAAACAACCAAACAAACAGTTGAAATTGTGTTTTGTTTTTCTTAGTTTGCAGAATCTCTTCTAGCAGCATAGAAGAAAAACCAGTAACTGCCTTGCTACAACTTTATTTGTAACTCATAATTTCTGAGTCATGCCTTCAGCTCCCTTAAGTGTTTTTTTTATTATTTATATTATTTATATTGAATATTGGTCATGTTTTCTGAATTTTTTTTATTTAATATAATCTACATGTAACTTACAGGACAAAATGAATAAAAAAGAAACAAGAAAAAAAAAAATCTAGTTCTTCTCACTTGACCTTAGTCAGAACCTACACTTCAGTTTCCATTAAAAAATGTAAAATATGGTTGCAGTTGTGGTGACAAATGCGTTTGGATTGGTTTCTGTAGAGCAATATGAAAATTTACAGTTTGCATTAATATTAATGCATCATTATCAGCTGTCGGATTTCATAAATAAGTACAGCCGTGTCAGGTGTGGTGTAGATCACTTGGATGGGCCACACTTTGCAAAATCACACTCTTTTTAAGAGCTTTGCAAATTTAATTGGGAAAATAGCAAATCAGGTAGTCAGGCGTATAACTCATTGTCACATTTAATCAATACACTTTCTAAATCAACTCATTTATTCTATAAATGATCTTATATAGATCAGGCGACCGATTAAACAATTAGCATATATTTAGCAATTAATTAATTCAACCATTAATCACGCCATCACCGTTCAAACTTTAAGCCAGCAATTCTGGGAGCAGACATGCAGGCTGGTGTTTGAGCAGTACATCATGCCTGGGGAGTGCAGATTGTGACACAGCTAGATTTACTGTGCTAAAAAATCAATGCAATTAGGAGAGAGGGTGGAAGCTGCCTGGTCTTTAGGAAATTTTTGACACACACATTCACACGCAAGCACATTTCTTTCTGTTTTTGTTTTTTAACTTCCCTGTTTTTTCCTAAATGATGGATTCGGTAAAGTAAAAGTTGGGAGATAAACATCCTCATTCGGAGCTTTAGCAGAGGTTGCATTTTTTTTATGCCAGTATAAATTCTTCTTTAACCAATTACCAGAGCTTAGAACAATTAGCAACAAATGAGACCTGGTGATTGTTTACCCTCGCCTCATGCCTCATTTATAAATGTTAGTGTTGAATCTAGATACTCCACAAGAACCTCCTCACATCTGATCTAAGGTTTAAATGTTGGGTAGAGTACTTTGTTAGTTATAGACTGAAACTTCCACCCCCCCCCAAAAAAAATCTTCACTCTTACCTTTTTTTTTTGACAAAATAAAGTGCACTGCCCACTATATATGTGCAGCGTTAAGGGTTAGCAGAGTGCATCAAATATCTGTAAACACTTCACATGTCTGTTATCAATCCAAAGCAGCGGCCAGCTGCAGAGAGAAAGGTGAGATCAGCTCGGAGATGGTGTGGACAACCTGCCCTGGAACACAGGATGCAGGCGGGGTTGAAGCGCTGTCCAGGCCTTGGCTTGTTGATTGTCTCATCTGTCTTGGCTAAGTCAGCAGGATGTGACAGCCGCCTTCTCTGTGTTACCTGCTGACCACTGGGCTTGGCATCCTCTCTGCTCACCTGCCCTATCACCGTATCTCTATCCTCACTTCATTCTCGCCTCAACGTCTTTGCAGCGGGAGCGTGAATCAAGGCCTTTGTGTCAAAGAGGAGGAATGAAGGCTAACAGTTTCTGACTGCATGCTTGCAAGTAAAAGGTTCTGGCTGCTGACTTTGGTTTGTTGGTTTTTGAAAACTCTTTGCAGCCTAACAACAGTGATGAACCCTCAGTTCATATCCGTGTGTCTTATCAGGCATCCCTGACTACAAATCTTTAAGAAAGGTGGGATTTTGGCTGGTTTTCTATTTCTGCTTCTTCCCTGTCCCTTCTTGCACACATAATATATTTACAGAAGGTATTGTTGTCTGCAACTACTTGGACAAGCATCCATGCATCTCAAATATTTTCACATGTTGTCATTTTACAACACACCTAGTTGAATCACTGGGATTTTAACAACACATAGCATCACATATATTGTGAAGCGCAAGAAAAATGATCCTGTGTGGGATGCCTTTCTTCAGCGGGCATCGAGAAGCTAAGTTGATGGTAAGATGGATGGAGTTAAATACAAGGCAACCTGTCAGAGGAAAAAGAAAAACCTTGAAAGTGGAGTGAAGATTCACCTTTCACAGGACAAGCCAAAGGTACACAGAAATGATTTAGGTCATTTTAATCTGTAGAGAGTCACACAGAGAGAGAAACAGCAGTTAGAAAATTTTATTGGACCGAGAATTTGGCCCTCGGACACTGGCGGAAGACGTGTGAGCCAAGAACTGCAGCGAGCATGAATGATCGACTCGAACGAAGCTCAGGTAGGTTCTTCCCCCGGGCCCAGTCACTGGTGGTGGAGCGGAGCTTGGAGAGAGGAGTCTGAGGGAACCTGGAGGCATCCGGGAGGCTGGTGGTGGAAACGGGGAGGAGGTGGGTTGAAGCACGGCTGAAGCGGGTGGATCTGTTGTTGCTTTGCCTTTTGAAGGAGCTCTTGCCAGGTGATTGGATCGAGGTAGAGAGGTGGTGCGTCTTGATTGGCTGGAATGAAGGTGTGATAAGTGATGCCGGAAGAGTCTTACAGGTTGAATTTCTGCCTAGGGTTACATAAATGACCACTTGTGACCCTTGAAATGATTTTATGTGACCCTTAACTGCAAGCCAAAAATGGTACAAATTTGGCCCAGAAGGCAGCTGATGCATATGGACACTTTTTTGCAAGACTTTTTACTGACAATTGAGTACAATGCTGAGTACATGTCTTTTCTATTATTATTATTATTATTATTATTATTATTATTATTATTATTATTATTTTAACTCCATTGCAAATAGAACCATAGCCATCATGCTACTTTAACTCAAAACAAGACCATTCATTAATCTAACTTTATTAGTTTTCATATTGGTCAAACACAATAAGTGTGTTAGAAAACACTGAAATCGATGTTCCCTTCTTGTTGCTAAAAATAGACTGAATTTCTTTCACTAGGTCAATCGGGAGGGGGCAGGAGGGAATAAATAAATAAAATGAATAAAGAGTCTGTCTGGTGACATGGGAGGAAAACAATATATAGAGAGGAAAAAAATATATAGAAAGGCAATGATATCAAAAGACTTGATAACTTGTGGAAACAATTTATCTGGTGGGTAATAACTTAATTATGACAAGTTGTGACCATGAGAATTTTTTTGTTTGTTTTGTCCCACATCACCAGATGGGCTCTGCAAAAAAAACCCTGCTAATTAAAACATTTCTAGAAAATGTATGCCTCTATTGAAATAATTAAGAAGACAGTTTCGGCCTGCATGGGACAATGTTTGGACACCACAGTCCATTCAAAGCACATTTATATGTTATGGACAGAAACCAGACTTCAGCGCAGCTGAGAATCTCTGTAAAGACATCACATTCTAAGACGTTCTCCATCCAATCAGAGAGACGGAGACTGAGCTATTTTGGGAAGAACTGGCAACAATTTCAGTCTCTTGATGCAAAAGGCTGGAAGAGACATAACCCTCAAGACCTACAGCCAAAGGCTCAACAAAGTATTAACTCAGAGGGACTGTATACAAATGAACGGCATACCTTTTGGACTGTAAAACATTTTGAAAAATGGACATCCTTATCCTTCCATTTTAGAGTTATGCACTATTTTGTGTTGATCCCAATAAAATACACTCATGATCTTTTTTTACACAACAGAAATGTGAAAAGCTTCAAGCCATATGCTTCATTTACATGGAGCTATTTTGCAAAAACTGCCTCAGTGATTTATATGCACTTCCTTTGCCTTTCTGTTGTTTTGGAGAAGTTTTTGGAATAGGTGGCATCTTATTTTTATCGTGACCTACTTCAAGTTTCTATTTTCTGTTCAGTTCTCTTCATGTTTCCTTCATCTACTTGAAATTCCTTGATATATACAACATTGTATAAACAAAAATCTTAAATTGTATTATCTGTCTCTTCTTTCAGCGGCCAAATATTCAATGTCAACATTCAGTTTCAGTGTCGGACAACATATTTTTATGGTGTGTCATGTATGATTACCGTTCAGCAACAAATATTTGTATGCCACGGTAGAGTTTACTTTGTCAGACACCCATATGTGTCAGTAAAGTTTATGGCGCTTTTGATTTTTATCTGCAGGTGGTCCATCAGTTTTGACAAAAAGCCCGCCGTAGATGCTACCTGCTGTGTATTCTCAATCCAGTCCTACGCTAACAATATATTTACGACGAGCGCTATATTTAATCCTCGAGAAAGATGAAAAACAACCGGCTTCTAAATGAGATTTGACATTTCACTTCTTTTAATGTTTTGTCTTCCTGTATTTCATTACAAGTTCCTCTTTATTCGCCGCTCAGCACAATCCCGAGCCCAGACTTTGAGCCGCGACCAAAGCAGGCTCTTCAGGGATAACAGATGAGTGCAGATGAGCGGTGTCAGGTAAAGTGCTGTGAAAGACATTTAATGTGTTTTATATCAGTGTGTCTGAATTGTCCAGGAACACTTGAATCACTCAGTGTCAGCCAAATACGGCGTAATGAGACTCGCCTCCTCTCATCTGAAGACACATGTCTCTCTGCTGTCACTCAGGCTAACGGTGGAAAAAGGGTCCTTTTCAGGCTTTGTGAAGCACACAGGACTGTATGATAGCACTTCTCCTTTGCAGTAGGGAGGGATATTTCATTATGAGACTCCTGGATAGAGGACAAAGGTCACACTTGGAGCTTTTTTAAACACCTGCAGGGTTTTTAAGATACTTAATGAGGTTAGGTTAAGTTAGATTAAGATATAAACTGTATATAGAGAGAGCATAGCATTTTTAAAGGATGGAAACTAGACTTGTACTATGTAGTTTTGTAGAAAATGTAAGATCTGTTTTTGATCTACAGATATTGACTTTATTGTACATGTGCTTACATTTTCTTTAAAGTGTCTTAATGATAATTGAATTATCTTAAAAAAATCTAAATTTTCCATAATAGTTATATTTTAAATGTGATCATTCAGTGATTCTTTGATCTGCATTCTGTGCCATTTTTTTTCCCTTTTTCTTTTTTTTTAAATTAAACTTTAATATTGGAATCGCCATGAATTTGTTCCATTAGTTCTTGTCTTGCTTCTTTATGCAATGACAATTATACAGACCTAGATATTCACTCATCCCTCTGATGAACATCTGAAAGAAGTTCTACTAAAGCCCTGGTTTTTCCAGGTATCCGCCTTATTCCTAGACCCCATGAGGCTTTGCGTGATTTATGGGCGTGACTTCTGCTGCTAACCGGAACCGACTTTTGTTTACATGTTAGCAACTCGCTAACTGGCTTTCCACAGAGGATTTAGGCTATAAAATATGTGGGAACATCAACAATCACAGCTTAGATGTGGCAATATTGTTTTACCGCTACCTACAGCTAATGCAGGGAGGGATGGCGACTGGAAGAAATGACTGCAAATGACCTGCGCTACCATTTGTAGCAACTTCACTGACTCGGTTGCTTCAGATGCTTCCTCCCTTGGCTTTTTGTCACCACTATGAAATGAGCACAAATAAAGCATTTCATATAGAGCATAAAGAGAAAAGAAATGGAGGGGTTATTTTATTAGTCTTTTATGGATATGATTTCTTAAGTCAGGTTTTTTCTTCAACCTTATGATTCACTACAGTAACTCACAAAACCAACCTACACAGAAGTAGTTTCAGGCTTACGTCATTTGTGACAGGGCAGCGCCCCAAAGGCCCACCTGCTGCTTGTTCCCAGAAAGTCATCAAAAGTTTCCAATATCATCCGATACAGTCACAATGTGTTAATAGCAGCGTGCTTGAGAAGGAGCTGGTAGAGGGGTCAGAGCAGTGGCCAAATGCAGCGCAGTCTCACTCTGCCCACACAAAATCTCACTCCAAATATAAAAAGTGGTTGCACAATGCAGAAAAACAGTTTTCCACACGACTGCATGTAATTTGTTATTCAAAACAAAGAGGTGGTTTTATTCCCTCGCATCCTTCAATGAACTGTAGACATGCTTGACTTTTGTGCAGGATACAAGTTTCCTACACGTGTTGCTTCTTCTTCCTCTGTTTACTAAAAAGTAAAGCTAAAAAAAGTTAGCTAAGATCTGGTGTGTCCCCTGGTCATAAAAAGATCAGATTTGCGAGTTTCAGTGGTGGTTTTTGATCAGACTGCTAATTCTAGCTAAAAGCTGATTTTACTCAACGTATCTCAACAGAAAATAAAACCTTTACAAATAATCTGCTTACTTTATTTCAATCTCTACTAAGCTCACATTGTTTGTGCTGAGATATTTAACCTTGCTATGACAACCTGCCAACATCTCTCACTAAAGGACTGTGACGCTGTCTGTCCTGAAAGGAGACATTCTGTTATGGGGCTTTTTTCTTCCCCTAGTGGGAAAGTTCTTGGTGTCTATTCGGAAAACTCTCAGTTTTCTCAAGTTTTGCCAACACAAACCCACCAGTGTCACAAAGCAGTAAGGGAGACCGGGCAGGGCTGAAGCTGTCAGGGTCGAATCCCCCTGTGAGGAGAGGGGAGCGAGCTCTAATTATCCCCACCTGTGCCCGGTTACAATGGGAGGGTCAAGATGAAGCCATTAGCTGTCTCTCCACTGGCACCACCAAGAGTTTGTATACATCTGTGTCTTATTTTCTTTTCTGGCACAATCAGTCCAGCAAGCTAAGCAGGCATGACCGCATTTGGCAACTTCCAAGGACTCTGGCAAAGTTAGACAAGGAGGAGACACAGAAAAAAGGGGGATGAACTGCAATGGCTTTTTTTTTTTTTCCCCCTCTTCCCTTTTGGTTGATACTCAAGCACAGCGTGTTGCTTAGAGAGTTTCCGTGTTGGTCAAAACAATCCGCCAAGCACACAAAAAAATAAAAAACCACACACACATGTTGCGGAGGAAGCTACATTAATGAGGCTGCGTGTGTGAGGGGGGGGGGGGGTAGAGGGTCGGATTTAGATGAAACTGACTTCTTTGCATGCAGGATCTCTCAGGTTGGTTTTGCTGTGGGGCTGCTGTTCAGCATTACTGCTCTCCTTAAGGCTCACCTCCTATTTGACTCACAGCTCTTGATATAAAAAGGCTCATTGTGATTTCAGTACTGTCAGCTTCGATTAGCTGAATCAAGCCGTCCTCTGGCCCAGCAAGTGTGCATGTTGTCAGAGCTATTTACGAGCAATGACCAGATATGAAGCCCAGACTATTGTGGTCATGTAAACAGCCACATCTGTTTGAACCCACCTGCTCCCCGGTGTTTACTGGGCTTTGTAAATAATGAAATAAGTCTCTCTGTTCAGAAATATTCCAGCAGTGTGGACTTTTGCATTAAAAGTGGCACGCTAATTAATCAGGTCCGTGAAACCCCAAAAGCACGTATGAATCGCGCGCTTCTGCATAAGAGCAACGCAAAAAGAAAAAGAAAAAAAAAATCTTCCATATATATATGGGTGTGTTTTTCTGCGGCGCGGCTTCACCCATTCATTCAGCGGCTCGTTCATTCATTTATGTCTTTTATTTATTTATAAACCTCCATGAGTGTTTGTTTTCATTTTGGTCCCTTGAACCTTGCCACCCGGCGCGTGACACCCAGGCTGCGAGCGAAGACGGAGAGGCGGGCTGGTTCAGAATGATCACTATCATTAACATTCACAGGGGGTTCACTTATCATCTCTGACTGGAGGGACATGGCAGCCATTATGAGACGTCCGCAGGTGGAGTGCCGTGATACATATTGCATCTTGCCACAATGGATTTATGTATTCCGTAACAAAAGAAAAGTCTAATGAAAAAATACAGAAGGCAATCCTTTATTCCTCGCTCGACTTCAAGTGAGGCCACCATGTCCAGTGACGAGGCGGAGAGCGGGGGGGATTCCAGGGCTGTACGCTGACCTGTCTGTCAGTCAGGCTGCGTGGGAGCAGACACACATTACCTCATATTGTGGCACAACATTTATTGCCTTTTTAACCCTCAGTGTCCCTCTACGTAGAACCAAATGTTTTCGTGAAAGACTTGAGACCCGTTTTCTGCGGTACAGGTGGTGTGAGTGTTTTGGAAGGAGCCGGTGTAGTTCTGGATAGCCTCAATAGAATTGTAAGCAAAACTGTTTTAGCATTAGGATTTATAGCGTTTCTATAAAAACGTGCAGCAGTTTTAATATCGCAATGCTGTAGAGAGATTTGAGAAGTTATTATACATTCTAGCTTTATGTTTAAATACCAAGAGTCTGCAGGTGGTCAAAAAATAGACTGGTAACATTTTGGTATCTCTGTGATGTAGTTCTATACTGTCTGTACCAGGGTTGATAAGAGTTGGACTGTCCATGGGGTGCGATGCACTCAGCGGGGTTGAAATGAGAATACTGGAAGATTTATTAATACAGGTTTAATGAAACAGTAGTACAGTGTTGTCAATGGTTTTTTGATTGACTCTCATCTTTGTAACTTTAACTTTCTTGTTAACAATTCACATCCTGAGCCTTGAGGGGCTGCCCTTAGACCTGACCCCTTCTTTTTTTTTTTGTTTTACCTTCTGCTTTCATGACCATCCTATCACCGTTATTCCATCAACGTAATCACATAAGGACTGTTTCCTCCCAGTCTGTTCAATTTCATCAGGCACGCATCGTGAAAGAGCGGTTCAGGGAGCATGAGTCTGATTGAGTGATTGATTGATTGATTGATTGAAAACTGTTTTCGCCATCCACCACTGATAGTGTTTTTTATACATTGTGTTCAATCAGGCGTAATTAACACATGTAATGAATGAAGGACAAGAGGACTTGAAGATGAATACACAGCTCTGTCAGAGCCAGCGTTCTTGTCAGTTGCTTGGTGATCAAATACCTATTCAATGCAATAAAATGCACACATTGTGTATAAATGTGTGAGCGTTTGTGAATGCGAATGGGTGAATGTGGCTCTAGTGTAAAGCGCTTTGAGTGGTCAAAA
>CAEGAF010038088.1:0-14589 GCA_903067075.1 Micropoecilia bifurca | reverse complement strand
GACCAATTAACCTAACAGTCATGTTTTTGGACTGTGGGAGGAAACCGGAGTACCCGGAGAAAACCCACGCATGCACAGGGAGAACATGCAAACTCCATGCAGAAAGGCCGGGGCCGGGAATCGAACCCAGAACCTTCTTGTTGCAAGGCAACAGCTGAAATGTGCTGTATACAAATAAACCTGATTTGACTTTACTCAATAGGCATTGGAAGCAATTATCCTTTTGGATCATTGGATATTGGATTGAGAGGTGAAAGAACTTACGGTAAAGCACAGAGTAAGGAATCATTTATGTTTGAAATCAATATAGAACATGTTTACAGCTTAAATCTTTAGTCTAGATGCCCAAATCCTGTTCATTTTTCTGCTTTATTATAGTTTGCTGAAATCTAATTAATTTTTATGAAACTTCAGGAACGTCTTAGTTTTATTTTATTTTGCTCTGAACTTTATAGGCTTGATGCTTAAACTAAAAACCAATTTAGCAGATAAAAGAAGCTTAATTTCTATTGCTAAAGTTGTCCTTTAATGATGCCTATATAGCACATAATCCAAGTGTTTTTCTTAATTAAAATCATATTTTGAATCAATTTAAGGTTTTTCTGAGCTTTGCGCTGTTGTATAATGTAATTTCCAAAGTTGACTCGAAAACTCAGCTCCTTCAGACTAGCCAGCAGCAATTAGCAAACACCCAGTAGAACTGAGTGTTTGCTAAGCTCATTATAGGAGCTACTGCTCAGTGCAGTGCTGGTAAAAACTTTCTTAAAGGGTTAACGGAGGAGTCGTGTTGTGGTAACTTCCTGAAAGCAGAGTTTCAAAAAGAGAAGGAGCTTCTTAAAGAGACCGAGGCCCGAATTTAAGGCATTAAATTACAATTTTAGTTCAAATTATATATATGTAACATTTTTGCAACAACTGATGTTAACAGTTTCTCAACTGTACTATAAAATAGTTTTTATTTGGCTGGAAAAGACATAATTCTGCCCTGTATAACTAGATGAAATGAATGAAACGGTTTACAGTGAAATGACTAGATAAAGGCCTCTCTGATCTCATGCAAATGTAATTTTTATATCACTAAAGGTTATCTGCAAGTCAGTGGAAGAACAGTCTTGTGAATAACTCATACTCTGGTCCATCCATTATGCAGCCTGTGTTTCTTATCTTGACTATCAAGAACATCTTAGGTGATGAAGTCCAGCTCATGTAACGGATCGTCACCTTCCCCGTAGACTGCGGGCAGGTTCTCGCTTATTTTTCAAACAGTCTTTCTTTAAAACAAAGGAAGTCGATTTTGTTCCATAGAGACTTAACGTAAGACGGCATGACATGTGGCTGTGTGTTCTTTTACACACACAATGAATTGATGGTCACCGAGTTTCTCCCGCAGGTCAGAGAAAGAAAGACATCATACCGTCAATGAGCTGGCAAATGAAACTCTTTTGCTTCTCTCTGAGAAACGATTTAACGACTCACTGGACGCTCGCCCTCGCCCGGCCAGCAAAAGGACAACGGCGAGAAACGCCATACACACGAATGACCACAAATATATGTTGCTGTTTGAGTCCTAAGCCACTTTCAGTGGGAGTCTGTGTGAGTCTGCATTGTTCATGTGTGCAGTAGAAGTCGGATGCATGTATTTCCACACGACAGAGGTAGAGGGCAGTGTTTGCCTTATCCAAATCATCCTGGCTGCATGAGATGAATTGAATGTCTGTGACCGAATAAAAGTGATTAGCTCTAGTTTCCGAATCGAAAGGCTCTTAATGAGAGTCCCATGCAGAAATAAATGACACCCTAAAACAAAACTGACAAAAGCAAACTTTACAATTCCTGAAGTTTGGAGGTAAAGCAAGGCTCTGACTGTCCTCTCCCTGTAGTTTGCATCTCTGCAGTGCTTTGGTGATCCTAAGAGGGATTGTTGGCCATAATTGGTGCTCTAACACTTTTGTCTCCTCTGAAGAGACACATTGAGAGCGTCTTGAGAATAGTCCTGAGTGCATCTGTCTTCTGTTGAGGAGTTAAGAATAGTTTGCTTCTTGAAAGCGGCCTCATTTACCCCGAGAGTCCGGGCCTCCGCCACACAATCCGCTTCACGTCGAGGACGCTGCTGCAAAACTTTGATCCAAAGAAACGTGGAAATAGAAAAAAAAACGGCGTCCTGGATCAAGAGAAGTGTTTTTTGTTTAACTTTAGTTGCTGAGTCTGTCATTGTTAGATGTGTCTTATTTCCCTTCAAAAATTAGTAGTTTTCTTTTTACTTTTTGGACGTCAACTCCTATTTTATGTGACAATTTTTATGTTGAGAAAGATATAAGTCCTCTATTTTAAGCCCACCTTATAATTAGTGTAAATGTCTGCACTGTTTTTTCCAGGGATTGTGCAGAGAGTTGCATTAATCTCCATAATGACTGAAATTTCCATATTTTGTCATCTTTCAGTCACCAAAGGCCGGTCACAACAGCAAATTAGTTGTCGTGACAACTGATCCTGACACCTGTGATAAATATCTCTATTCATGTATAGACTTCTTGCCTGGGTGTCACTGTGTTATTTACTAATATGTTGACTTGTGAAGACAGCTGGTTGCTATTTATCTTATTTTATGTTATTACGTTTTATCAGACAGGGATGAAGAATACATGACAAATGTTCCATCCACTTTAAGTTGCTTTAAATTCCTTTAAAATACATTTAAATTTGTGACTTTTACAAGAGGAAATAAAAAAAACAAATGGACAATAAATCAATAACACATATCACCATAGAGACATGATCAGTATCTGTTGATACTGAACTCTGGATTAGAGTTCAGTGAAATGAATATTCAGTCATTTCACTGAACTCTGATCCAGAAGCGCACAGCATTCTGGGAGACGTAGACAGAGGAAAGAACGTCTCCCAGAATGCTGTTCAAGGTGGGTAGCATCAACTAACTCACTCGCTCTTTGGTTGCCTAGCAACAACCCGTTGCGTCACAACTGCTTGAAAATAATTTTTTAAAAAAACAACAGCGTGGTGAGACGGGAGAAAATCAGTACAGCAGCTCAAGCAAAAACTATAAAAAACTAACAAATCCACTCATATGAAACCCTTGCATCGAGATACGTTTTTCAGTCATTTCCTGACTCGAGGAGTGCGAGATTTGCAGGATGCTGCGCACTAAATGGAGGAAATGACAATCTGGCTTCATTATCAAAACAAACATCCTCCTTTTCCTTCCGATGAGGAGAAAAGTCTTTGCTGATGGCAGCAAAAGTACAGCTGCCTTCCAAGATGCGACCGAGCAGCAAAACCTCCTAATGTTTCGGTTTGACGTTTGAAGCGAGTGACCCGCCAAGGTGCTGCGCGCCGCTCAGCAGCAGACAGGAGGCCGGCCAGGCACCAGACTAAACAGCAAACGGACGCCTCTTGCGGGGAGAAGTCAGAGTTTAACTGAACTGTCATCAACGGGGAGGAAACGAACAGAGGTTTGTGTCTTACACGCCCGACGAGGTCGTCGTCTTCCACAGTCAGAGGCACAAATGCAAAGCCGTTTTGTACGAGGGAGCGTTTTCACGGTTGTCGTAATTACACGGCGACGGACGGCACAATGACGAGACCTATGAGAGTGTGTGTGACTGCGTTCTGTGTAATTTATGTATGGGAGATGCGTCTGCTGGAGCCTCTGTGGTGCTGGGCCGTACAATAGGAGGATCCGGCTTTATAGTGGGAACCTCTCTTTGGCCCGGTGCCAACAATCTGGCTGTTGGTTTAGCCATTGATCCCTGGAAGTGGCAGTGGAGGCTTGAGGCCACACTGGTGTTCATATAAATCACAGGATAGGGTTGTTTTTACTGTGGTTGACCCCCCCACTGCCATCATCCAGCCTCTACACCCCTCCACTCCTCTCTCTATCTCTGCAATCCCTATATTCAGCCTTACAAAAGGCTGAAAATAGTCTTCTGTCTTCAGATAAAGCCGGCAGGCCACAACACAGATCGACATATTTATGAGAGCGAGGCCCGCACTCGCGGTGCTATACATAACGAACTGAATTCTTTTCAACCCGTCTCCGTTCACGGACCAGCCTCCTACGCAGTCGCAGACAGACAGGCTGGCACAGGAGCTGCAAAAAGCTGTTACAGCTTCTGTTCTTTAATTAGAGGCAGGTTAGTTACAACTGAGATGGCTTCTGTTGGGGCAGGTCAATTGAACTGAAGTCTCCATGCGGTTTTAAAGTAAGACACAATCTGTCATAAGCAACAAAGAGCCTGGGTTTTTATTACATTTCCTGAGTTTTGATTGCATTCCAGATTTTAAGAGGCAATCAGAAAAGGTTTGGTTGGATCTTTGGCTTAGAAAGCTTCTAATTCAGCATACCATTTGTTACATTTGTTACCTCGCAAAATGTTACAATTGCAACATTTGTTACACTGACAGTGCAGCGCTTTCACACTGCACTGTGTCAAACCAACCAAACCCTTTTTGGAAACCTGTTCCCTTCCTCGCCTGTGGAGGCGCTGCACGAAGAACTACTGAAAAAAATGACATACAAACCTCAGAAGAAGACACTGAGTTCAAGTTCTTTCTTCACACACACAAAAATGGAGAGACATCGGATTTTAGCATGTGGTAAAAAAAACAACTTAAATTTTTTTGGGATATGTCTCCGCCAGCTCTGCACATCTCAAGCCTGACATATTTGTCCATTGTTGTTTGCCAAATCACTGAAGCAAAGAGCGTTAAACAGCAAAATTTCAAGTGCCGACACACCTTCCCAATTGGATTTAGGTCTGGACTTTGACTGGTCCATTATATTTATTGCAACTCTTACAGTGTGCCTCCGCTCCACTCTTGCATGAAACCATACTTCATTGTTACAAACCAGATGTAAGAAAGGAAAGAAATAAATCTTTTATCTCATCCAACCGGAGCGCCTTCCTTCACGTTTCCTGTGAAGAAAGCCAGACGAACTCCTGGCTTTCTTCCTGTCAGTCTTCCATAAATACCAGATTTGTGGAGTGCGTGACGAGTAGTTGTATTGCTCTTTGTACAGATTTTCTCTTTTAAGATGTGGCCTTTGGATGCACTGGATTTTTGTTTAAGAGTATCGGTGTAAATTGGGTTCTGAGTTTGAACAAACATAACAACTTTTCAGAATTTTATACAAAATTAAACCATTCTGTGTTTCCACTATCAACTAAAAAATCCAAACAAATACACTAAAGTTTGTGGATGGGACAAGGCTTAGAGCTTAAATGCGTCTGCATGGCGCTGTGTCCGTTTCTCAAAGCTTCATACCAGATGTGAATCATCTACGTTGATCCACGTAGGTCGTCTGCGATTCACATAAAATCTTTACCTTGTCTCTTTATCAGTCACAAACTGTGTGCAGCCGTCGGCATGCAAGGCTTTGTTTTTCTTTTTAAAACCCATATTTCCATACTCGGCGAGATGAAAACACATCCAATTCCCAAATTAAACACTGAAAACTGTTAGAAGATAAAAAGAGAGATTGTGTCCCATCTCCTCTCATCGTGCCCAGAGGCTAATCCCACTAGCTGCGCAGCTCTCGCTGTGTGTGAGGGCAGCAGACACACACACACACACACACACACACACACACACACACACGGCCCACAGCCCAGCCCTCGCCATAATGAAAAGTGTTATGAATGTATATGTGCCTTAATTCTCTTCTACTAATGTCTGTGGGTGGCAAAATTAGGGTGGGCTGTGTGCGGGGGCCGCTTTAATGGGGAACCGTGTCCAGTTTAACCGGGCTTCTCTAAGCCGATTTTTTAAGGTCACATTGGCATCAATGGGGGATTAGTTTGGTTCAGATCAATGTCTGATTGGGATCTTTCACTCTGCCATTGCCTCCCTCTGTCCTGGGAGAATGCAGCCAAAGTCTTGCGATTTGTACTTGGGGAGAAGAAAGGCTCTCCCCTCCCATGCAGGACAAAGACACACATTAGCTCAGTTTTGCTGTTTTTTTCTCCTGCAGCAGCAAATCTCCCAGTCAAAGGGATCAAACGTATGAAGACATGACCAGTGATGGCACCCCACTGCAGCTGCTGCAGCTACTGTTGCACTGCATGTGTCAACGTGTCCGATATATGTGTGTGTGTGTTACTGTATGGGAAGGGGGATAAAACCCCCCGCAGATGGCTTCACCACTACGTGTACGCATATGTTATGAATGTATGGCAGTAAACATTTGTGAACATGTGTGAGGAACTGGCTCGGAAACAAGCGATGCCCACATTGGTGAAATGTTTGTCATGTTTCCCACAGGAGTCAGAGATGCTTTATCCGAGATCCACAGAGACCCATACGGGTCACGCTTACAGAAAAGCAGCTTTTACGTTGCAAACATTCAAACCGCTTTATTTCATATCAAACAATTACGCTGCGTCTCGGAACATCAGTCATTCCCTTGAACTTATCCAGATTCTGTCTCGGCCACAAACCTTTGTGTATTTCAGTGGGACGTTAGATGGACACACGGTAGTTCCACGTTGTCAGAAGGTAGGAAAATGACACGTTTTTTTTTTTTTTTTTTTTTCAAATGACCATCTAAAAATTGTGCTATTGTTCTTCATTCTGCCCCGTTTACTGTGTGATACCACTAAATTAAACCTTGTTCAGCTGTCAGAAGTGTACCTAATTATTAAACAGAATCTGTTAAGCAAACCAAAACAAGGTTTGTTTGCAGATTGCCTTGAGAAGGTGGAAGAAGATCAAAGTTTTGAAGGAGGAGTATTATGTAAAATTCCCTTTTTTTAAACTTGATATGTTATAATGTCATGCCTGCATCAAAAACATACCTGGAGTTTTTCTTTTAATTCTTTCAAGTATGATTAAGGGATCCTCAAGGTGCCTAAATGCTTGCTCTCACCAAGCTCCGCCTACTTTCACAAAACTCCTCCTTGGAGCTTCAGTCTCCAGACGAGTTTCTGTATTTCAGAGCAGGTTTCCTCCAGGCCTTCCCCACTTAGCTCCTCCAGACTAGCGGCAGCAGCATTTAGCAAACAACTGGTAAAACTGTCCATCTGCTGAGCTCATCATATAAACTTCTTCCTGTAGTGTGACAGTCAGCCACACCAACCTCCAGTTCAGCTCTCTCCGGACCAACAACGACCTAAAAAAATGATAAAGCAGTCAGGTGCGAAAAGTTTCTCAGTTAATCCAAACATAGATGCATTCTGGCTTTATTGTTCATGTAGAGTGAAATATGTGCATTTTTGTGTGTTACTTATTCCAGCTCAGTGTGTCATTATCCAATCACACTGAAAACCTACTAAGCAAACAAAGCAGACCATAATTTCTATGCGAGCTGTAGAGAGTAGTCTGTAATTCCATCTGTTCTCTCAAGCAAAAATTCCCATTATCTCATAAATAAAAACACAGCATGTTTGCTATGATTTGTCTTTTGACATTGGCATAATTAATGCAAACAAACAACAACAACAAAAAAGCTTACAGCTAGAAAGTTCCCAGCAATAACACTTAAAACAAACCAGTTATGAAAGAGGGGAAATAAAACCTGTTGATCTGGGTGACAGATTAACGATTCTCTGAATATGTGAAATACGAACTTTGCCAACATTTGAAATGTCTTGTTAAAGTGCTTTTCCCAGGCCTACTGTGTGCGTTTCTTACATCTGCCAGCACAAGCGTCTCAAATTACTGCTACAAGTGTCCTTACAAGAGTCTTGAGCCCGTTTCTGATGCTCCTACAGAGCGACCTCTCCTCCCCTCTGGTTGAAGTCTATTGAGCTCCTTAGCAGCTGGGAGTGTTTTCTGTTACAAGTACACTGATGGTGGTTAGCTAAGTAAGGGTCACGGGTCAGAGGTCACACCGAGTCCTGCTGCACATGATGCTTAATTGACTTAGGATCAACAACCTCGGGCAGGCAGCTCCAGCAGCAATTTTATTGTCAGTGTAAGAACCAAAACAGAGGCAGACGTAACGTTGCTCGGAAGTAATATGTAAAGAAACAAGTGTTGCCTGAAAGGTTTCATTCAGATGGTTGGTTATGCTATGAATCTGTGTTTTGTAAAACAAATTATACTAATTAAAGGTAATTCACGTTGGTGCAAACAGTAAGATATTTCCTGCAAATATAACTAGATTACAAGCAGATTACCATTCAGTGAGTATTTTTCCCCTCTAATCCTTGTGTTTGCTGTCTTCACATATGTACTACACAACCTGCCATGCATGTTTTTGCCCCAGGGCAGACAGGAGCACCAGAAGAAAACCTGCAAATGCATGAGGGGAATGTGCAAACTCCACAGAGAAAAGCCCCAGCTGAGACCTAAACTGCACGGTTTCTTACTGTACGGTCAGAGAGCCGGCCGAGACACACCGGTGCAAGTTGTTAATGTTTGAAATGGACCAATTGTATGGCGATGCCTCTAAAACAAACCGTAAAAGTGTTTTATATTCTAAAGAAGGACTAGAACCCACACAAAACAGTGTTAAATTAAAGGCGGCGAGTTTCACACTTTGAAGATACATTTGTTTTTCAATTTTTACGTTAGGATTTGTTGTGTTTTTTTCTTTTCTTTTTGGCCATATCAAAATTGGTTTATTTTACAAAACTGCAGTGGTAACATTTTATTTTTTTCTGCATCACACGAGTCATGTGATCAACAACTGGAAGTAGAAGTTGTTTAATGACTTATCACGTCAACAAACGCAGCTGGTATAAGCAGCCAATCAAAAACCTTATAATGGATGCCAACACAGTGGTGCAGTTCTGTCTATAGAACCAAATAGCATAGAAACAATCAACCCAGCCTTCACACTCTTAATGTCTCTTTAATAAAGAGCATCCGGCGCACTTGAAATGAGTTTTGGGCACTAAACGTATGTAATAGAATGAGAAAGTGATATAAATCCAGTGGGATAATACTGGAGCTAGAATGAGCTCGTATACAGTCTATTAATGCAACCATTTACATTTCTATCAAGACCTAAACTGCGGTGTACCTAATTTTAATCTGCAATCTGCTGGGCCCATTTTCAGCCATTTACTCAGCGAGGGTAATAATATGTTTGTTTTGCTCATGGGTCTGGCTTGGATATGAAAAGGAAAGATTGACAGTGCACCTGTGGGCTGTTTGTAAAGGGGGTGACCCTGAAAAAGAATGGAGGGAACGGAGATGGGGGGCGAGTGGGAGAGCGGCCGGCCGAGAGGCTCCTCAGCTCTGCAAACTACTTCAGTTCTCACTTGAGTGCCTCTCTTTGGGCCTTCAGCCCCACCTCACCGCTTCAGATTCAAATTCCTCCACTCGGCTAGACCCCTCCCGCTTCCCCCTCAGCGCTCGGCACACACCGAGGGGCATTCAAAACGCATTAACACCAAATCAATGGGAAACAGTAAAAAAGAAGAGAAAAAAAGCAAAAGAAAAAACGGGGAGAAAAGGGGAAGAAAAAAAATCTCCTTAGCAACATAATCTAGACGGCCTGACAAGAGGAGGAGTGAAAAGAAAAGAGAAAGCGGGGCGGGGTGGTGGCTTTTAGGAGGGGAAGACGAACTGAACACAAAAGCTGGACACACAGACAGAAACAAAATTGAAAATTAACACAGAAGAAACTGTTCCTTTTTTCATGGGAACACAATCGGCTACATTAAACCCGGAGCCGGGCCCCTCCTCCTCGCCTGGAGGCTCCGGTGGAACGCTGCTGCGCTTCAGACAGTCCAGGAAAAGTAGATGTGATCTGTGGCATTTAAACTGTTTCATAAAAACCACATTTGACTGTGTAAAATCTATCCAATAAACTGCTTATATATATGTTAAAAAAAATGTCACGATCTTTGTCACGGCTCTTCTGCCTCATCAGGCAACAACAAAATAACCCCACAGACATCAGACATAAATTTAAGTAAAAAAACATCTATATATAATGTATGAGAGGAAAAAAAGAGTCAATTTTGGGTTTGCCAGCATGACCCAAGTTGACAACCTTCTTCCATCTCTGTTTGGAAATAAGGAGGAGCAAACACACACACACACACACACACACACACACACACACACACACACACACACACACACACACACACACACACACACAGCAGTAGTCTTCACTCAGTTTTTTTAAGTTTCTGGGATCCCTTGCCAGGTGCCACTGCCAATCACAACCTGTAACCAGAGAGAAACACAAGCTGCGTTTCCATTACAAATGTGTGCAAATCTTTGTCTATATTTGGCTAATCAAAAAAAAAAAATAGGAACTGGCATGCCTGTGGTGAGTGCAATTGATTGAACTTGCTCTGGAAAGGCACACGCCTGTCTCGATATACAGTTCCACAGCTGACAGTGCAGGTCAGAGGTCAAGCATGAAATCAAATGAATTGTCTGAGACAGGATTGTTTTGAGGCAGAAACCTGCGGAAGGACACAGAAACATTTTTGCCGCATTGAAGATCCCAATAATTTCAGTGGTCTGTCATTTATAAATGGAAGAAGTTTGGAACCAGGAGACTCTTACTGGAGCTGGAAAACTCAGCCATTGGGTGAGGTGACCAAGAAACTGATGGTTGTACTGTCCAGACATCAGGCGTTCTTCTGTAGAGAGAGGGCAACCTTGTAGAGGGACAACCATCTTTACAGCTGTACACCATGTACACAGGCCAGACGAAAGCCACTCTGTGATAAAAAACAAAGTCTGATGAGACAAAGACTGAGCTCTCTGGTGTGAATTCAAGGTGCCATGTTCTAAGAAAACCAGGCTCATCACCAGGCAAAATACCAGGTAACACTTTATATGAAAGGGGGTAAAAAAGACTAACATGACACTTTCATAAACATGACATAACACATGTCATGAACATGAACAAGCCAACATGAATATTTATGACTTTTATCATAAAGCGCCATTCGGTAAATTATGACACTTTTAAAGTTGACATTATTCAAAATGTCTTTGTTATGACAACCTGACATTAATCAAGAAATCATTACTGTTTAAACTTTACCTTTAATAATTTAAAGTTACCTAGTTTTTAAAGTGCAATCAGTAATACTTTTATAACAAATTTATATCAGTAATGATTTATTGGTTAATGTCATGTTGTCATAACAAAGACATTTTGAATAATGTCAACTTTGTATTAAGTGTCACTATTTACCAAATGACGCTTTATGACAGCAGTCATAAATATTCATGAAGGCTTATTCATGTTCATGACAGGTGTTATGTCATGTTTATGACGGTGTCATGTCAGTCTTATTCACCCCCTTCAAATAAAGTGTTACCAAATACCATCCTGCTGTTTCACACCATCCCTGTTTAGTCCGCATTAGTGAAACTCTAGTTCATTCGCCTAGAAAATCCGTTTTGTTTGGGGAGGTGTGAATGAGCAATCGAATTAAAAAGAAACAAATTCCAGTCCGCCTGCAAAACCTTACGTCTCAGCTCGGCTGAAGTGAACTGTGGTGCGGTTCGAATGCTTAGGTGAATTCCAAGCGGACCGGAGACCGCTCCAAAACACAGGAGGCGGATTGCAACCAAAACAAACCCGCTAGTAAAGCTCCAGCGGGAGAAATGGCTCATGATCAGATGGGGACTGAAGAGTGTTTGTTTGCCACGTTTGCCAAAGGCATAAGAGAAACCCCACAACCGCTAAAACCTGATACCCTTCCATTTATGCATCTGGTGAAGGAGGAAGTGGATGAAAAACGTTTTCGAGAATCATTTTCCCGGCAGACCACCATCTTCCATGTGGATCACTTCCCTCCTGCCTCACACAAACGCCCCACTTTGTGCCGTTCAAAACCGAATCCTAATAAAAAGAAATACTCGTAAGATTGAAGTTGCGATGTATTTAAAATGTGGAAATGTTCTAAAGGTTATGAAAAAAAATTTTCTCGGCATTGTGAACACGTTTAAAACTCTTTCTGTGAATCCTCCTGCTAGATGGGGCATGCCCGCAGGACGCAGGCTCTCGTAAAAGAAGTGAGCTGTCTCATCCAGCCGTTATGTAAACACTCACCCCGACTTAATGAACTCCTCGTCTGAGTTTGTGGAAGAACAATAAAGAAGTTCCTTGGAGATAAGACCGGTCTTTGTTTGCCCTGACAGTTCAAAAGCCGCAGAATTCACACTCAACTAAACAAGCTAACAAGTTAAACAGATTCAAATGGAGATGCTGGTTCCTCTTGGCGGAGGCTGATGAACTGTTAATGTTTACCAGAGCGATCATCTTGTGGTAAACTGTGTTTTATTTTTGGCCTGTGGGGCAATTAGCATGGGGCAGGAACTCTGGCCACAAGCAGCCCTGTAAATGACCCCTGACCTCTTCTACATGATCAGCCCACTGAGAGGAGGGCCTGCTTTAATTGGGAGGTCATTAAGACCCAACCCCAACTACACAAAACCAGAACTTGGATTTGTGAGCGTTAGTTTTAAATGGCTGTTGGTAACAGCAAAAGCATCGATGGAAAATGGGAGGTCTTTGTCTTTTTCTCAAAGTTTTACGGTGTTTGAAACATGGACGCGCCTGGCGGAGAAGGTAAAATGTCGGTTAACCTCTCACCGTGAAAAAAAGAATGAAAAAAACGAGTGAGTCATGAAGGACGAGCTGGAGCTGGGCAGGCCAAAGGACGGACTAAAGAGGTGAAACAACAAAGTCGAACAGACTATAAAGGTGGAGAAAATAGATGACAAGGCAAAGAGCGATTCCAGAGGCCTTTTATTCATGCCTCTGATTTCACACTCGCACAAAGAGCTTTGGGGACGTTTCATCCTTTTCACATTTCTTCTGCGTTTGGTCAGCGTTGCGCTCGCGGCGCGGCGTCCCCAATACGGGCGAGGGGAGCGCTGGCCCCGAGAGAAGTCAGCTCCATTCACAGCTTTATAAATCACCCCAGCATGTGCAGACCGTGGCCAATCGGCCAATTACGCCCCCCTGACACCCGGGGGCCGATAAAGAAGGCCCACGACAATGGGATCACAGGCCAGATAAACGACCCTTTAATGAAGTTGCCCACAAAACAGGCCAAAACCGCGCGCCCCACTTACGTATTCCATCACGCCGTTGCCCTCACATTTCCTCTTGCTCAGTCTCCACGGCAGCCACAGCTGGGGAGAGGTGGCCGCAGAGAAAGAGAGGCAGAGTGAGAGAAAAAGGAGAGAAAAATGACTCTATGCTCTGACACCGCTAAGCCCCCCCACCTAAGGCCCCCTTTCAGACTTTTGGCCGAACAAAAGCATCTGTTGCCATACTGTGCCGCTCAAACTCACCCCCCCCCCCCCTCTTTCCCTCCTCACACACTTCTTCTCCAGTCAGCAGAGGAGCCTCGCTCAAGTCCAAAAAAAGGCCGTATGCAGCTGAGGCTGCTCACCTTGTGGCACAAGCTATTGTGCAGCACCATTCCAGGAGCTTCTCCATCCATCTTTGTGTCTCCGGGACAAACGGAGAGAGAGGGAAACTTTGTATGATGGAGTGAGAGAGAGAGAGAGGGGCAAAGGACTGCAGCTGCAGGATGAATAGGAGAGGGAATGAAGAGATGAGGTGGGAGAGAAGGGGCAGCTGCAGGGTGGTCCCACCCCTCTGTCCCGTCGACTCGGCAGAGCTGTTTGGCTTCTTGAGATTCAGAACACAAACAGTCATCCCTGCTATGCGCGCTGAGTCCGGGTCGCTCCTGGGCTGGGAGGACCGATGGGGTGAACGAGAGTTATAGCAAAATAACTGGAGAATAAGAGGAATATGGCATCTGTTTGGATAAATATTTCAGTTTTCTCGTCTCTCCTAGTGTAAATAATTCACTTTTGTCTCTAATCTACACCTAAACGCAGCATCAGGTTGCTCCAGTCCAGTAAAGTTAGATTTCTTTCATCTTTTGGAACTTTCTGGCAAATTTCAAAGGATTTTGTGCGACAGACCAATATGAAATTGCACAGAACTGGAGGAAACATGGAAGAAAAATCATTTATTGTTTTTGAAAACTTTTTCATATAAAAATGTTACATGGTCTTGTGTGGAACCATCTGAGTCTCCATTGGTTGCAGTTTGTCTATTTGAGTGTCTTAACCAGTTTGAGACATTTCCACACAAAGATAGGAAGGAAAATGATCTCTTTTCAGGTGTCACCAGAAATACTCAATTGGTTTAAAGCCTGGACTTTGACTGGGCCATTCAAACAAACCTGTGGGTCTCTGCAGCTCCTCCAGAGTTACCATAGTTACCTTCAATGCTTCTCTGATTAATTCTCTCCTTTCCTGTCCTATGAGGTTTAGGTTGACAGTTTTGCCCTATTTCTCTGTTTTTGGTTGATTGATTCAAAAGTGTTCTATCAGGCACTGCTGGATAGGCTGCTTTACAAACATCAGTCAGTAGCATGTCAAGCACCATTACTACGAGGTATTTCAGCTTCCCAAGCTATATTCTCTTTCCAATATTGGAGAAATGCTCTACAGAAAAGTAGAGTGAGTAATTACGAGTCACATTCTATAGCCAAAAGAACACCAAAAAGGTGAATCATGTATAGATTAGGATCCACTGTACACAGTAAAAATGCCAGTGTTGAATTAACACCCCAAAGTGTCTATATGTGTCCAAGTCAGCTGGTGTTAAAGTAACACTTTTGA
>CAEGAF010038086.1:0-22318 GCA_903067075.1 Micropoecilia bifurca | reverse complement strand
TTACCTGAGAAGAGGAAAAGACAAAAGATGGAAATGACAAACAGACAGCAAGAACGTTCTTGGAGAAGTTGCAAAGACCAAAATCTGATTTGTTCCTCTGTGTGGAAAGTTTTATCCTCTTTTCTTTAATTTATTCAAATAAGGTGTAACCTTGCTCATCCAACCAGGACCCGTCTCTGATCCTCTCTAAAGCCATTTTGTCCCTATTGTCTAAGCAGAGCTTCTCCTGATCTCCTGCTGGTTTATGGCTCTCACACATAAGTGTGAAAGCTGAAACTTCCTAATGATTGTCTCCCAAACAGACAAAGGGCAAAGGACAGAGATCTTGGTCTTAGATCTTATAAAACTATAATTAGGCTATTTCCATCAAGTCATGTTACATTTTAAAACTAGCTTATTTTAAATATATTTTCTCAACACTAACGTTGGGATAAATTCTAGCGTTAAGAGTCTGTTTGTGTTACCAACACACGGTGGATGTAAACATGGCCGACATAAGCAGTAGCTTCTGCTAAGTATCATGTTGGTATAGATACACCATCATGCTACAGCTAGAACTTTAGAGTTAGAGACCATGAGCTGCGTCCATCACCGCCGCTCAGTTTGGGTCCAGTCTGGTTCCTCAGTGATGAACCTGAGGCTGGACTGGAGGTTCACCTTCCAGGCTGACTGAAAAAAAGTCTAGATGGTCAGAGAAACCCAGAAGACCTGCAGCCGATAGAGAGCTGAATACAAAGACATGCCACACTTTCCAGATTGTTATTTGTAAAAAAAAAAAAAATCTGGAAAATCAAGAATAGTTGTCTTTTTTACTTTGAGGTTTGATTTTGGACTGGAAGAGGATGAATAGTTCTGTAACGTCCTGTATAAAATGGAGAAAAATCTCCAGAAAACTCAGAGCTGTTGCTCCAGAGGAGAAGAAAGTCTGGATCAAATGAAGGAAAACATCAAGGACCAAAAGAAAACATTTAAATGGTTAATAAAATCCTTCACCTGTTCGTAATATCAGAATTAGAGCTTCCATAAGAGTCTTGTGTAAAATATTTCACCTTTTCAAACCTTACTTTCTGACTCGCTCACCTTGTTGAACGCGGAGCGGTAGACCATGTATCGCAGCTCATCAGCGCCCTCCTCTGGACATTGCAGGTACTTCTTCTCTTTCTCGATAAACTCCTTTAGAGACTCAACAAACGTCTCGTCACTTTTATTCACCTCTTCGTTCATAACGGGACTCTTTTCTGGATCTTCGGTGTTGTTTTGTTCTATATTCATCTTGTTATTATCTAGTTTTAAACCAACTCTAACTCTTCTGCGTCTTAGCCGTCAGTAACGTAGCAATCGTGATGTTACCATGGAAACCGAGGACGTCTTAAAATCATGTTTTTAAGTTATTTATTTATAACTTTATTTAGTTTTAAGTAATGTAAGTTATATTATTTCAAGTATTTACACTAATTTTATTTTTATATGTTCAGCGCCGAAATATGTTGTAATCAAAAATAAACTAACGACTATACAAAAATACTGTTTCTGTTTTTTTAATCAGGCAGAGTAACGGCCAGCTATCCCCGTTCAATCGCGTGTAGGAAACCCCGTTCTTTCCCCTTCGAGGTCCTCTTCTCAGGATCCGCCATTAGGAGTGAGCCGGTGGTAAGTGGCGCTGCGTGTTTTTATCACTTTTTAATCAAATATAACCACATTTTGGACCAGTTTTTAGTCTGAGTTGGTTCCGATAGTCTCTCCGTGTGTTTCCGGACAGGTGGACCGAACCTCACGATGCAGATTTTCGTGAAAACCCTCACGGGAAAGACTATAACCCTCGAGGTGAGCATGATGGAGGCTGGCGGCGTTTACTTACCGCAGTTAACCGGAGCTTTACTGTGTAAAGCAGCGAGTATTAAGCTCGTTTCTGGTTATTTTGATGTAATAACGCTCCGGTTGGTCATTAAAGCTGCTAAACTGAAGCTACGTTGCTAAAGTTGGTAGCGCAGTAAAAACACGTGTCGCCGCAGAGGCTCGTTTTAAACATTGAAGAAACTGATTTTATTGAACGCCACCATCTTGGAGCAGATTGAAGATTTATAGTCATTCAGCTCACAATGTTTTTATGTTCCAGGTTGAACCTTCAGATACTATTGAAAATGTCAAGGCTAAGATCCAGGACAAGGAAGGTGAGTTGATCCATCAGGCGGTTCTGACCCTGAATCAGGTCCAGATGGACTTTAATGAAACCTGGAGGAACAAGATCCTATGAAAACTAATGTCTGAGTTACTAATGATATTTACTGTAATGTCTACATGGTTTAGGTCTTTAAAGGCACTTTGACACCAACGTCCTGTGGCTTTTTATGTCTTTATGAAATGAAATCATTAGTTGAATCAGCTGGATTGATGACTTTAGACAATTAATATTTACAGGCTGAGTCACATCAGATAATTTTCACAACATCTTAATGAAGGTATTAAACTTGTCGTGTCTATTGGAGGGTTTCTCTAAACTAAAGGTTGTTTATCTGTTTCTGGAGGTTCTGATTGGCTGTTCATCTAGAAGACAGCAAATCTGCTCAGAAAGGTTGCTGGTTCAATTCCAGACTTCAAGTGAAATTAGAAACAAGGTTCTTCCACTTAGGACCATCAGTTCAACCTGAGACTGTGAAGGTCATTGAGGGAGTCTCCAGGTTTCTCCAGGTCATTGAGGGAGTCTCCAGGTTTCTCCAGGTCATTGAGGGTTTCTCCAGGTCATTGAGGGAGTCTCCAGGTTTCTCCAGGTCATTGAGGGAGTCTCCAGGTTTCTCCAGGTCATTGAGGGAGTCTCCAGGTTTCTCCAGGTCTTTGAGGGAGTCTCCAGGTTTCTCCAGGTCTTTGAAGGTTTCTCCAGGCCGTTTAAATCGCTGCTCTGGTTCCTGCAGGTATTCCTCCTGACCAGCAGAGGCTGATCTTTGCTGGGAAGCAGCTGGAAGACGGACGGACGCTGTCGGACTACAACATCCAGAAGGTGAGAAGAACTGAGCAGCTTTCAGTTCTTCTGAACAGATTCAGTTGAAATGAACTGTTCATTTCTGGAACTGAACTCTGAAGGTCTGATTTTATTCTAATTTAATAGGAAAACAAAATTAATTTCAGCCTCACAGTTGAACCAGACATTCATTATCATACATGATATTTAATATTGATATTTACATGATATTTAAAGTCTCCTAATATTTAATCAGTCTGTCTGTGTCTGTTAATGAGGTCATGATGACTTTATCTTCAGATGAATATAAAGTTAAACACCAGGGTTTTAATGGTTCCTCTGATCCGTTCTGGTTCTTCAGAACCATCTGAGGCTCAACGCTGTTCAACACCAGCTGCTAAAGTCTGGAATGAAATGAACATTTTCTCACCGACACTGAAGGAATCTGACAGTTTGACTGTAAATGTTCTTCATCCTGTTAACTGATCATAGCAGCTTTTTGTCATCATACATGAAGACATGAACCAGAAACGTCTCCATGTTTCTCCTCCAGAGTTCAGACCAGTTTACCATGAATGAAGCCAAACTTCATGTTTCCTGATCCCTGCCATGTTTTCCCTTGGAGCCAATCAAAGTCATTTATGCCAAACTGCAGGATAATTTGGTCCAAAACAATCAGGACAGGAACTGGATCAGGTTTTGTGCTTTAGTTGTTACTCAGAGAACCTGAACGGTTCTGGACCGTCCAGAGTTGGTTCTGGTGGTTCTGGTCCAGTGTTGGTCCTGGTGGCCTGCAGGTGGCGTCTGACCTTTGCCCTGTTTGCAGGAGTCCACTCTGCACCTGGTGCTGCGGCTGAGAGGCGGCGCCAAGAAGAGGAAGAAGAAGTCCTACACCACACCCAAGAAGAACAAGCACAAGAGGAAGAAGGTCAAGCTGGCTGTGCTCAAGTACTACAAGGTGGGCGGGGCTTCTGGGTCAGGGGGCGGGGCCTCTGGGTCAGGGGCGGGGCCTGCGGGGTTGACCTCCCTGACCGTGTCTGTCCTCAGGTGGATGAGAACGGTAAGATCCACCGTCTGCGCCGCGAGTGTCCGGCTGATGAATGCGGCGCCGGCGTCTTCATGGCGAGTCACTTCGACCGCCATTACTGTGGCAAGTGCTGCCTGACCTACTGCTTCAACAAGCCGGAGGACAAGTAGAAGCTCTGGAGGAATAAACCCTTTGATCCACATGCCGAGTCCGAGTCCTTCTTCTGGGGTCAGAGGTCACGGTTACACACAGCCAGGGGAACCAGAGAGCAGCGGTTGTCATGACGACAGAACCCAACAAAATCCAGTTTTAAGATGTTTTAGAAAATGATTTCTAATGTCATCTCCACAAAGTTAACAAAATGCTAATTATAGGAGGAAGCAGCAGCTGGAGCCTCTAGTTTCCACTGGGGGTTTTGGTCAAACTAGTCCAGGTGATCAGAACCGGACCGAGTCCAGGTCCGTCGGGTCACTGATGCTCCTCTGGTTCTGTAAACACGTTTATCAGAACGTCAGTAACGGTTACAGCCTGAATGAACTGAGGCTTTAATCCAGTCAGAATCAATAAACGAGGAAACGTCCAGATCAGGTCAGATTCAACATGTATAAAACAAGCAGCTAGTAAACATATAAATGATAAAATGGAAGTAATTAATGTTTCACTTGTGATGGAATCAAACGAACCTTTCAGTCATAATTTATGGGATCAGTCTGTTTGCTGAATGCAAATAGATGAAAAGTTTCATAATTCAGTAATATTTTTGTGAATTATCAGTTTCCTTTTATTGTCTGATAACTATAACTAACTATATTGTACATTTGGTTTGTCATGTGATCAACTGGAGCCTAATGATTATTGTCCAGCTTGTTTCTAACTTTGTTTCTTCATTCAGCTGCTATTTGAACTACAATAACTAGATCAACACAACTAGATTCTGTTCAGTCTTTGTGCTGCAAACTCATGAAATATAAATCATTAGAAACTCGAGTCGCCAGTGAATCTGATCTCCACTTTTTACTGACCTGTGATCCGTTTGGACCTTGATTCGCGTGTTTTCAGATTCCTTGGTTGATGCGTCATTTTCCCACATCTGATATTCCTGATTGATGCAAAGTCACATGACGTCCAGCCAATGAGATCAGAGGATTTAGGGTTTAAAAAGGAAATAAAAATATCAGGATCTTTTTCATTTCAGACTGAATCAGTGAATGTAAATGTGGCTCCACCTGGTGGACTGATGGTAGAAGTGACTGTGGACAGAGGACGGAGTCAGAACGATGTCCAGACGGTTCGTCCTCCTGGACAGACGGTCAAACTGGACGGAGCTTCTTCTCCAGTCGCATCACTTCCTGTTTCGTGTTTCATGTTCCACTGACATGTTGACCAGTTTTTTTTTTTAACAGTTTGGGTTTCTAATCATTTCTAAACATTTCAGATGTTAAATGTTTCCTGCAGTTATTCTTCATTTGATTCCTCCTTAAATTTTAGTAAAACTGATTTTTGTCTTAAATCATTTTTCATCCTGAAGCCACTGGAAGGTCAAAAGTGGAAAATCTTTATTTTTCTCTACCTGAAACTGAAAACCTCTGTTCTGGTTTCTGGACTCAACCAGAACCCGATGCTTAGATCCGAACCAGAACCTGACTAAAGTGGAGACATGAGGTTGAATGATGAGCCGAGAAACGAGGATCGTTTCCATGGAGATGTTTAATCATCTCGTCTGTTTGGTGGAGAAAAACCACCAGAACCAGAACCAGAACTTCACCCGAGACGTTTCTGCCCACCTGGAGCGCCAGGCGGGTGGAGTCAGCAGGAACCAATCAGAACGCAGAGGAGACATCAGGGTGAAGATCCCAGAGGAAACCAACAGAACCAGAACCTGCAGAACCGGGTTCTGTTCAGCTCCACACAGGAAGTCTTTTCTTCTTCTGCTGCTCAGCTGGAGCCACACGGGTCCAACAGAACAGAGCCGGTTCTGGAGGTTCTGGAGGAGACCCGGGTCCACATCCGGACCGGGTTCTTCAGAGGATCTGGATCTGCTCAGGTTCTTCCGTCTCCTCTCAGGTTCTGGTTCCGGTCGTGACCTCTGACCCCCATGAACCCGCTGGCGTCTCCCCGACCGGCGCCGGCCCACAGAGTCCGTCCGGGTCGGCAGGAAGCTGCCGGCGCCGCTGGTACCGGGCGGCCCGCAGGTCCACATGGCGCCGCCAGTCCGTCTCCGGGGCAACGTCCAGGCGCCGCGGAGCCGGAAGAGACGCCTGAGGACGGCGGGGGGGGAGGAACGGGTCGGCAGGGAGACCAGCAGGACCAGCAGAACCAGCAGGTCCAGCAGAACCAGCAGGACCGGCAGGACCAGCAGGTCCAGCAGGACCAGCAGGTCCAGCAGAACCAGCAGGTCCAGCAGGACCAGCAGGACCGGGTCTGGGCCTGGGGAGCGAGGCAGACGAGGAGGGGGGGGCGCGGAGAGGAAGAGAGGCGTAACCCATGGCGACGGCCTGGAGAGCCGAGGGAGTCGGACCGACATCAGACAGAACCAGAACCTGGTCCCAAGCAGAACCTGAGGAGGAAGAGCAGAGTCAGCAGGTTTTGGTTCTGGTTCATTAAGTCAGTTGGTCCAGTTAACCGTCCAATGAGACGAGACGAACCGATCAGAACCAATTAGAACCATCAGATCCAATCAGAACCGATTAGAACCAATCAGATCCAATCAGAACCAATTAGAACCATCAGATCCAATCAGAACCGATTAGAACCAATCAGAACCGATTAGAACCAATCAGATCCAATCAGAACCAATCAGAACCAATCGCTGCTTCCGTCTTGGTTCTGGTCGTGTTTCTGAGCAGCAGGAACTCAAACGGATCGATGGTTCTGGATGGATGCTGGAGGTTCCAGCTGCTGATGCTAAGCTAACAGAGCTAGTGCTAAGCTAACTAGCCTAGCGAGAAACAGAAAATATGTTTTAACTTGTTTAAAATAAATGAGGTCAGAGGGCAACAGGAAGTGATGCAATACTCCTCAGCCAATCAGAGCCGGACGACTGGAAACCTGATGTCCAGTCCTGAACATGAACTGATTCAGTGAACTACATGGAACCAGTTCCTACTGACCCCAACCGGAGGTCACAGGTCAGTGAGGAGATGAGGGTCAGGGGTCACCTGAGCTCCCCCTGGTGGGGGGGCGGCGAGGAGCCGGGGGGCCGTGGAGCCGATGGAGGGAGGAGCAGCGAAGGTCTGAGAGTCTGAGGGGCCTGGATACGGGGGGGGGGACCTTCAGAGGAGAGGAGGGACAGAGCGTTACCACGGCGACGAGGAGCTCAACAAACCCTGAAAGGACCGGACCGGACCGGACCGGACCAGTTCAGGGCACAATGACACCAAACATGAGCGTTTAACCAGCAACCTGAGGCCAAACAGGAGGAGACTGAACCTGCTGAACTTTGACCTCAGACTGAACCTGCTGAACTTTGACCTCAGGCTGAACCTGCTGAACTTTGACCTCAGGCTGAACCTGCTGAACTTTGACCTCAGGCTGAAGCTGCTGAACTTTGACCTCAGGCTGAAGCTGCTGAACTTTGACCTCAGACTGAACCTGCTGAACTTTGACCTCAGACTGAACCTGCTGAACTTTGACCTCAGGCTGAAGCTGGACTCTCAGTTTTAACTCTTCACTCCTGGTTTCATCTGGTCTTTAACTCATTCATGTCTGAGTCACCAGAGGAACAGACCTGCAGTGACCACATGTCACCACCAGGTGGCAGCATCAGCCTGTGTGTGACTTACACAGCAGCCTTGCAGGTTCTGCTGCAGGTTCTGCTGCAGGTTCTGCTGCAGGTTCTGCTGCAGGTTCTGCTGCAGGTTCTGCCGTCTCGACCCGATGACGGTTCCGCTCAGGCGTCGCAGGTTCTCAGCGCTGTAGTTCTCGTCTTCGCCTGCAGGGGGCTGAAGGACACAGAGTTCAGCTGTGAGCCAATGAGGAAGAGGTTCTACTGGCTCCATCTGGAGGTTCTTTTCAGGCTGGATCTGGTTCCGTTCTTCAGGTTTTAGGATTTTAAAACCTGTTTCTACCAGAAATCGATTCCTGATCAAGTGGAGATCAAATAAAAACCGACTGCAGCAGGAAGAGAACAGAATGTCAGCTTCCTGCTTCCTACCTGTTCTCCAGGTGAGCCAGGTCTCCTGTAGACCTTCCTCTCCATCTCAGCCGTCGGCGTTTTGGAGCGTCTGGATCCGGACGCCGTTCTCCTCACGTCTGGAACAGAGACAGGAAGTGGTCATACTGACGTTTACATCGGGGACTTCCTGCCCGTCTGAGGTCCCACCTGGCTGCAGGCCGGCGCCACGGCCGCCCCGCTGCATGCTGGGAACCTGCAGGCCGGCGCCACGGCCGCCCCGCTGCATGCTGGGAACCTCCAGGCCCCGCTGCATGCTGGGAACCTCCAGGCCCCGCTGCATGCTGGGAGCCTGCAGGCTGGCCTGGTACAGCATCTCCAGCTCAGATAGCTCCTCCCCCGCTGCATGCTGGGAGTTGTAGTGTCTGTTGACGTTTTCGGCCCAGCGCTGCACAGGCAGGGCGGCTCTGCGAAGCTGATTGGCTGGTGGGGAGCAGCTCCTGATTGGCCGGCCCACAGTGGGGGCGGAGCCTGAGGGAGAGTCGTCCAGCAGCTCCGGAGTTAAACACGACCACTTCCTGGTTGGGCCGGGGGAAGGGGGCGGGGCCAAGCTTGGGGGCGTGGACACCTCCATCATCTCACACCTGTTGCTTCCTCCTGCAGGGGGCGGGGCTTGTGACGGGTCAGGCCACGCCTCTTCCGGCGGAGGGGGCGGAGCCACAACCTCCAGCGCAGGGAGGGACCTGGTGCTACCGAGGGGTTTCCCAAAGCCAGAGCAGGGGATCCTGCTGGAGGCGGGGTCAGAGGGCAAAGCTGATGCAGGAGGGAGGGGCTTAACAAAGCAGGTGAAAGGGGGCGGAGCCTGGCGGTCCTGCTGGGCAGCTGATTGGTCGTCCTGCTTGTCTGTCAGGAGTACTGGGAGCGAGAGAGACGCTGATCTGCAGAGGACAGAGAGACACTGAGGTCAGTCAGAGGACGACCAGCGAGGGGGCGGGGCTTAGACACCATGACGTCACAGGAATGGATAAAATATCCAGCAGCTCCACTCTGGTCTGACAGCAGGGGGCAGCACTGCGCCAGCTGAGCTGTGATTGGCTGAGCAGGTGATACCTGGGCTGTTCCAGCTGCTCCTGCTGCAGCTGCTGCTCCTGCTGCAGCTGCTGCTGCAGGCGCCAGCATCTCCTCATGCAGCGCTGCAGCCGGCTGTGGCTGCTGGCTCCGCCCCCAGCCGCAGCTTGGCTGCGGCAGCGCAGGAAAACGTAACCATGGAAACAGAAAATAACAACGGCAAAGGAATAAAAGATGCATAAATAATAACGATGATGAGGTCATGAAGGAACGTTTAAAGGAAACAGGAAGTGATGCGGCCTCATGGTGGCGCTGTGGGTCAGAACCAGGAAACCCAAACCGAAGGTTCTGGTTCTGGTTCCCCAACACAAACATGTCAGGATGTCCAGCCGTCATTCGCAGGAATGAGATTCGCTACGAAGGAGCGGAGCCACAAAAAGGGGCGGGGCCACACAAAGGGGGCGGGGCTTACACACGGCTTCATTGACCGCAGAAATCGCCGCGGCAACATCACCCGCCTGCTCCGAGCGCAGCGATTGGTCCAACAGGAGCTCTGCCTCCATCACACACCTGTCGAAGCTGTCGCCTTTACCTGCAGGACACACACACACACACACACACACACACACACACACACCCGCACACACAGTCAGTAACTATGGCAGCTGTTTGTTCATCACTTCCTTGGTGTTTCAGTTTGAGTTTGTTCAGCAGATCAGTGGAGAGGAGTCCTGCTGCTGCATCTGCTGACCACACACACACACACACACACACACACACACACACACACACACACACACACACACACACACACACACACACACAGAGTAACAAGCTCTTGTTCAAATCAAGAACTGAAGAACGTCTGAATGTGAAACTATTGTTTCTAATGAATGTTGTTAATACGACCCAATCTGCTCTGGTTCCTGGTTCCTTCCTCTGACCCGTCGGGTCGATCGAGTTGGGATTTGACCAGAACCTGAAACCATCAGGACCAACAGGAGGTTCATGAATCCATGAATATCTGCTCAGGTTCCCTTCACTGAGACAGTGGTGTGTGTTGAAGCTGCTGTGTGTCCAGTTCTCTCTCTGAGTCTCTCAGCTCATATTCTGGACTCTCACCACATCTGGAGTGTTTAAAACTCGACTGAATGAACGAATGAACATCCAGGGAATCTTCATCAACATCCAGGGAATCTTCATCAGCATCCAGGGAATCTTCATCAACATCCAGGAATCTTCATGCCTGTGGAAAGTTTGGACCGTTTTCTGGCTGTTTGGCTCAAAGTGACTCGTCTGTATTTAACTGTCCCCTAAATCACACGTGGCTCCTTGAAGCAGCTGAGCTACAGCAGCAGGTACCACAGCCAGGAACAGAAACATGGCATCAGGGTCCAGGAACGTCTGGGTCCATCTTGGACCTGTCAGAACCTCCTGTGGACCTTTGAAGCATGATGAGGCTCATCCCTCATTCAGGCAGAGCAAAACTCCAAGACTCAAAGTCCAGATCAGTTTCTGACTCAGACCAGAGTCTGGCTGCACATGGAAACCAGCCAGGACCCGTTTCAGGTTCAACAGAACCAGAACCAGAACAGGAGACCCAGCAGGTCTCACCATCCTGGTTCAGCCACCAGAACCTGGTTACCTTGGATCTGCAGCTGGTCCAGGTCCAGGTACTTGCTGGGTGTGGGGTTGAAGCCCAGCGCCTCCTCCCTCTCCTTCTCCTGCCGCCGCTGCTGCTCCTCCTCCATGGCTCTCCTCAGCACCTCCTCCTGCAGCTGGTCCAGCTCGCTGCAGCCTGCGGGGGGCGCTGCAGCAGCAGGAACAGCAGGTTACAGACAGACAGGCTGGATCGGACCTACAGAAGGCAGCGTCGTACCCAGGCTCCCCCTGCTGGAGGAGGAGAGGTCCTGCAGGAGGGCGACGCTGCTCTTTGACCTGATGCTCCTCCCTGAGGGTCCTGAGGAGGAGGAGCAGGAGGAGGAAGGCTTCTTCACACCACTCTGCCTGCAGACACAGCGGGTCATATGATGGGATGGGATCCAAAGGTCAAGTCTTAATTGGTGTCTTTGACCCTAGACTCTATCCTGAGATCAGGACAGAGTCGGGATAGAGAGATCAGGTGACCCCGAGATCACATCGGGGTCACCATTTGATCAGGTGACCCCCGAGATCACGTCAGGGTCACCATTTGATCAGGTGACCCCGAGATCACGTCGGGGTCACCATTTGATCAGGTGAACCCCGAGATCACGTCAGGGTCACCATTTGATCAGGTGACCCCAAGATCACGTCGGGTCACCATTTGTTTTGATGAATTAAAGGGTGGCTTTACTCTTAAATATATACTCAAAACGCTTCCATAGTCTTGACAAAACATCTCTCTGGACGTCTGACCATCGCTTCCTAATATACATCTCAGGTCTTCATTGGATGCGTGTTGTTTTCGCCAGCAGACTTGCCGTGTTTTAACTTAGTGTGTATTAGGCGACCTTTAATATACTTTTGGAAAACCAAACAAAGTCATAAGACTCCTAGATTTCAACAGACCTTGCAACATCTGATCTTTCTCAATAGACTAATAGACTAGATAGACACAATAGACTAGATTGTTGATGCCATTGTGTTCCAGACACCTTCCAGGGAGGAAGGGCGTCAGGTCAGTCCGACATAGTGAAATGCCAAGATCCTTCCGCAAAAACAACTCCTTAGATGGAATATCGCTCCGACAAGACCTGAAATTCAGCCCCCTCTGTGACCTTTCACCTCTAGGTAGGGCCCGACCGTCTCACCTGTCTCCCAGGTCCAGGCTGACGGGGCTGCCGCTGTTCCTCCCGCTGCTCTCGTAGCCGCTCTCCATCCTCTGGATCAGCCTGGGAGCAGCAGGAGGTGCAGGGAGCTGCGGCCCTGTGAAGGAGCTGGGGAGAGTCGTGGAGAACGGCGCCTCCTGCTGGGCGCTGTCACAGGCTCCTCCCCCCAGCGGGCTGTACCCCGCCTGCCGCCGCCGCTCCCGCGTGAAGATGGAGTCGATGTTGAGCGCCTCCCTCCGCGGCCTCCACCGCCCTGCTCCTCCTGAGGAGCTGGCCTTGGACTCGCTGCTGGTGCTGCCGGCCTCCCAGTCCTGGACCGGAGCGGAGGAGGAGCACAGAGGGAGGAGCTGGGTGGAGCAGGAGGAGGAGGCCAGCTCAGAGGACAGGACGGCGGCCGGCAGAGACGAGGAGGACGAGGAGGACAGCGGGCGGATCATGTTGGTCATCGTCTCCTTAAAGTCTCTGAGGCGACTGGCCGAGGAGGAGGAGGAGGAGGAGGAGGAAGGTTTGGGGAGGCGCCGAGGAGCCTCCTTCTCCTTTAAGGTTTCTCCTGGAGGACGGAGGAGAAAAACATGGGGAGGACGAGAGGAGAGACGGAGGAGGACAGAGGACAGCAGTGATGAGGAGCCAAAGGCGAGAGAATGAGGACATGAAGAACGGACCAGATTAAACCAGACTGAACCGGATTAAACTGGTTTAATCTGATTAAACCGGTTTAATCAGATTGGTTTAATCTGGTTCGAACCGGATTAAAGCAGACTGAACTGGATTGAACTGTTTCATCTGATTAAACTGGGTTTGAACTAGATTAACCGGTTTAAACCAGTCATATAGCCAGTAGCCATCTGGTTTAAACCAGATTAAACCAGTTTGAACCGGATTAAACCAGTTTAATCTGGTTTGAACCAGATTAAACCAGTCTGAACCGGGTTAAACCGGTTTAATCAGACTGGGTTAATCTGGTTTGAACCAGATTAAATCAAACCTCATCATCTTCATCACCTGCTTGTTTTGTTTTATAAACTCTTTATTCTGATCTTTGTGTTCCACCTTCTTGTTCATTAGATCATAATTTATTTTCCTCGTTAATCTAAGCCCCGCCTACCATCGCTGTGGTAACCTGCTGATGGCGGATCGGGTTCTGCTTTGATTCGCCGAGACCTGTTGTAGCTCCGCCTCCTGTCTGCGCCTCCTTTCCTCAGAGGCTGCCCATCCGCCACACGGCCTTACAATGAGAGGCATTATGGGACGGTTTACCCATCATGCAACACGGTGAATGGATGAACGAGTGAAGCAGTGAGCGAGGACAGCAGAGGGCAGTCAGGTACCTGAGGCGTCCAGGGAGGCCTGCAGCGTTCGCTCCATGCTGACCAGCGTCGCCTGGGAGTCGGAGGAGCAGCGACTCGCCACGGCCTCATGATGGGACTGGAAGGACTGGGAGGACTGGCGGCCGCAGTAGCTCTCTGTGGAGGAGTCGGTTCGAGTGTCGCTGGAGATGGACAGCTCACGGCCTGCAGGGGGCAGCGATGGGTCATTTATGAGTTAAACACATATAGAGCTACCGGTAGCCCTACAGCAGCTAGCTGCTACAGGGCCACTAGCTGTAAACTAGCCGGTAGCCCTGTAGTAGGTAGCTGCTACAGGGCTACCGGCTGCAGGGCTACCAGGTACCGTACAGCTGGTAGCCCTCCAGCCGGTAGTCCTGTAGCAGCTAGCTGCTGTAGGGCTACCAGCTGTAAACTAGCCGATAGCCCTACAGGAGTTAGCAGCTGTAGGGTAGCCGGTAGCCTTCAAACCGGTAGCCCTGCAGCCGGTAGCCCTATAGCCGGTAGCCCTGCAGCCGGTAGCCCTATAGCCGGTAGCCCTGCAGCCGGTAGCCCTATAGCCGGGAGCCCTATAGCCGGTAGCCCTATAGCCGGTAGCCCTATAGCCGGTAGCCCTGCAGCCGGTAGCCCTATAGCCGGGAGCCCTATAGCCGGTAGCCCTGCAGCCTGTAGCCCTATAGCCGGGAGCCCTATAGCCGGTAGCCCTATAGCCGGTAGGCCTGCAGCCGGTAGCCCTGCAGCCGGTAGCCCTATAGCCGGTAGCCCTGCAGCCGGTAGCCCTATAGCCGGTAGCCCTATAGCCGGTAGGCCTGCAGCCGGTAGCCCTGCAGCCGGTAGCCCTGCAGCCGGTAGCCCTATAGCCGGTAGCCCTATAGCCGGTAGCCCTGCAGCCGGGAGCCCTATAGCCGGTAGCCCTATAGCCGGTAGCCCTATAGCCGGTAGCCCTATAGCCGGTAGCCCTGCAGCCGGGAGCCCTATAGCCGGTAGCCCTCCAGCCGGTAGCCCTACAGGCCGAGTGTCTGCGGCTCCTGGTTACCCGAGTCCTCGCTGTCGTAACCGGCCTTGTGGAGGCGCTGTGGGTCAAGGTGCGGCGCCGGGCCCTGCAGGGTCACCGGCGTCCCGCGCGGGTCGGCGTACAGCAGCAGCAGCGGCTGGTAGCGACTCTTGATGCAGCGCGACACAACGTCCTTCCACCGGGGGCCGATCTGAGGGAGCAGCAGAAACAGGGGGGGGAGCAGCAGAAACAGGGGGCGGAGCAGCCAAAACGGGGGGGAGCAGCAGAAACAGGGGGGAGCAGCAGAAACAGGGGGGAGCAGCAGAAACAGGGGGGGGAACAGCAGAAACAGGGGGGGAACAGCAGAAACAGGGGGGGGAGCAGCAGAAACGGGGGGAGATCGGAAGAGCACCCGTCTGAACACCAGTCACCAAGAGGTATCGCCAGATCACACGTCTGAGGTNCCCCCCCCCCCCCCCCCCCCCCCCCCCCCCCCCCCCCCCCCCCCCCCCCCCCCCCCCCCCCCCCCCCCCCCAACAGCAGCCATGTTGGATTCCTTCACTGAAACCTCTCAACGCTGGAGATCCGGTTCTGGACTGGATCCAGTTCTGAGGACTAAGCCCAGACCCGACCACCAGAAAACCAGAGGAGACCTGCGCTGGTTGCCATGGGAACGAATGTTTCTGCTTCTGAGTCATATAGACACAGAAACTATTATGGGATGTTTCAGAGTCAGCATAAAAATCAGAGAGATTTTTACTGATTTCACATTCAGATTTATTCAAAAAGAACCGGTTTCTATGGAAACGACGGCTGAATTTCCATCCATCATCCATCCATCAACCATCCAACAACCATCAACCATCCAACAACCATCATCCATTCATCAACCATCCATCCATCCATCCAACATCATTAACCTCCATTTCCTTTCCAAAGTCACCCTAAAAGACAAACTATTAATAATAATAATCCTCTATAGTAGTTTTAGTTGTTCACTCAAACATCAGTTAGTCTCAGTATTGATTCCTGTTTTCTAAATAAACTCAGATTGATTCACGTCTAACTGACAACTTTCCATGAACTGAAGAAAAGTCGAACTGACCAGTTTCTCTGACATTCCTGTAAAAACGAGACCCACGTATTTGGAAACATTTCAACGTCTGGTCCTGCTGTAAACGTGAGAACATGACCTGAATCCTGCTGTAAACGTGAGAACATGACCTGAATCCTGCTGTAATCGTGAGAACATGACCTGAATCCTGCTGTAAACGTGAGAACATGACCTGAATCCTGCTGTAAACGTGAGAACATGACCTGAATCCTGCTGTAATCGTGAGAACATGACCTGAATCCTGCCAGCAGCGTCTCACCGTCTCTCTGAAGGAAGAACAACTTCCTCTTCCTCCTTTAGCTTTTCTCTCTATCGTTTCCACCCGTCCTCCGTTTTCCAAAGCAGCACTCGGACCGGACCGGACCGGACCGGACCGGAGAGTAACGGCTCATTTAACAGGCAGAAAGAGACGGGAGCTGATCTGCAGCGTGGGTGAAAAGTGTTCACTGATCTGACCTCTGACCTCTGAACCAACCAGCTGCACCAACAAACAATGGAGGGATTTCCTGTTTCACAAAGAATGAAAAACTAGAGGAGGAGAGATNGATGGATGGATGGATGGAAGCAGATCCTTCATCATCATCTGATTATTTGTCCAGATTATCAGTTACATATGACTTTATTCTCTGACATTATGCTCATATTTATGACTTTATTTTTGGTATTTTTATAACTTTACTATTGGTTTAATATAATTTTATTCTCAAGTTATTATGACATTATTCTAGTTTCTCACATCATTCTGGTATTATTATAACCTAACAGAGCAGTAACGGCTCCGTTAGCATTTCTGTTAGCATTTCTTAGCTCGTTAAGCTAACATCACCAGTTAGCTTCGTTGGTTCTGCTGGTATAAATGTCTCAAAGGGTTGTGGAGAAATGTCCAGGACCAGATCAGGTCCTGGTTGTGTTTCACTCCGGCTCTCATTTATGCCATGTGGAAAATTATCCAGATTCTTGTCTGGATAATTTTTATTATTTTATCATAGTCGATAGTGACAAACGTGGTATTATCTAACATGACACCAGTCAAACACAATATGATAAACAATTACTGGGGCAAAGTTACCCTTCCTGTGTTTTTATTTTATTATTTTTTAGCCTTCCTGTGTTTTTATTTTATTATTTTTTAGCCTTCCTGTATTTACTCCTGTACAGGACGGACCTGATGATGTCATCGATGAAACATGGCGACTTCCATGGGTGACAAAAATAACAAAAGAAGTAAATTTTTGAAGTAATTATGAGTTTTGCCGTATCAAACACATCAATACTTTGAGCAATAGGAAAATGGTAAATCGTTCATCTAGTGGTGGATCCGTCGATGTAAAGGCTGATTCACCAGGCTGGACCGACCGGATCCTTCAGAACCGGGCCGGCCGGTTCCGGGTCTCACCTCCTTCACCTGGGCGTCATCGAAGTACATCCACCTGCGGATCCGGGTCTGGAAGAAGAAGGTGGAGTAATGCTGGCCGTAGTAACAGACCAGGCCCACCAGGTACAGCTCGGCCCGCCGGGCCTTGTCCTCCGCCACCCTGTAGAACAGCTGCAGAACCAGAACCGGGTCAGCCGCTGGCCCGGTCCGGCCCGGTCTGGGTCGGTCTGGGTCGGTCCGGGTCGGCCCGGCTCGGTCCTCACGTCTCCCAGGCGCAGCCGGGTCCCCAGGGAGTGGATCACGTCCTCAGCCAGGTCCGAACGCTCCGAGTCCCAGACCAGGCCGATGCTGACGACCTCTGGGCTGTTGAGCAGAACCCGGGCGATCCGGAGCTGCTGGCCGCACCGGTTCTGAGGACGGACCGGGATCAGGACCGGGACGGGACCGGGACCAGGACCGGTCCCGTCCCGGTATGTACTGGAGTCTTACTGGGCAGGTCCGCAGGTCCCCCATGCTGGCGTTTTGCAGCAGCTGACCAAACATGCTGGGCGTCGGTTTGTCTCTGGACTCCAGCATCTTCACCGCCTGGTTGCTGAGGAGGAAGCAGGACGACCCGTCGGCCAATCAGCATCCAGCAGGGTGAACATGCTGATCGGCCAATCAGCATCCAGCAGGGTGAACATGCTGATCGGCCAATCAGCATCCAGCAGGGTGAACATGCTGATCGGCCAATCAGCATCCAGCAGGGTGAACATGCTGATCGGCCAATCAGCATCCAGCAGGGTGAACATGCTGATCGGCCAATCAGCATCCAGCAGGGTGAACATGCTGATCGGCCAATCAGCATCCAGCAGGGTGCCACCCTGTGTTCTCTGCTTCCTGGTATTTAAGATGCTTTAATCTCATAAATGTCTGATCTGAACTTCATCTGGTGAAACATCTAAACATCATTTATTCTGGTTTTTAACCTGTAAACGTCTAGAAATACGTTCATAGAAGCTGGACGGCCTCCTGGTCTCACTGCACCTGCTGCAGAGACACTTCAGGTGTCTGGTTGGCAGGGCGACATGGAGGCGTTGCCTAGCTACAGCGTTGCCTAACTACGGCGTTGCCTAGCAACGGCGTTGCCTAGCTACGGCATTGCCTAGCTACGGAGCTGCCTAGCTATGGCGTTGCCTAGCTACAGCGTTGCCTAGCTACAGCGTTGCCTAGCTACGGCGCTGCCTAGCTACGGCGTTGCCTAGGTACGGCGTTGCCTAGCTACGGCGTTGTTGCCTAGCTACGGCGTTGCCTAGCTACGGCGTTGTTGCCTAGCTACGGCGTTGTTGCCTAGCTACGGCGCTGCCTAGCTACCTGCTGGAGCCCAAGATGGCGGCTCTGACAGAGACTCACCACAGAGACGTGGTGGAGACGTAGTGGACCATCTGGACAAAGGGCAGCGGGTCAGAGGACGAACCGCAGCCACTGCAGAGACACTGGGGGACAGACAGGGGGACAGACAGGGGGACGGGGGGAGAGAGACAGGAGAGGGACAGAAACACCAGGTCAGTCTCACCTGCACTACACACCAACACACCTCCAGTCCGTCCTCCAGTCCGTCCTCCAGGTCCAGTCCGTCCTCCAGTCCGTCCGCCTGGTCCAGTCCGTCCTCCGGTCTGTCCTCCGGTCCGTCCTCCAGTCCGTCCTCCAGTCCGTCCTCCAGGTCCAGTCCGTCCTCCAGTCCGTCCTCCAGGTCCAGTCCGTCCTCCAGTCCGTCCTCCAGTCCGTCCTCCAGGTCCAGTCCGTCCTCCAGTCCGTCCTCCCGGTTCTGTCCCACCTGCTCCAGCATCGTCATGGCGAACTTCCTGTGAGGGACACAGTGTCCTGCGGTGCAGACGTCCTCCTGGGTCTCGTCTGAGATGTGGAAGTGGATCCGCATCAGGATGTTCTCCTGTCAACACGGAACCAGAGTGAAGGTGCGGTTCCGGCCCGGATCAGACCCGGTTCCGGTTCCGACCCGGTTCCGACCCGGTCCCGACCCGGACCCGGTTCGGACCCGGTTCCACCTTACGAAACACTCGGCTGCGTCGTCCATGACGCCCAGCTGGAAGCGCCGCTGGTCCTGGAAGCTCTTGGCCAAAGCGAAGCGCAGAGAGTCGGACATCAGAACCGCCTCACTGCTGGACTGAAACCGGGCAAAGAGGTTCTGGAGGAGACAGACAGCGGGTCAGAACCGGGCCGGGACCAGAACCAGGAACGGGTCAGAACTCCTGGTCTCACCTTCAGGGCGCAGAAGATGCAGGAATCATCCAGACACTTATGGGACGAGATCTGATGGAAACTCCGACGGAAGATGTCCAGGTGCCACAAGACCTGGAACAGAACCAGAACCAGAACCTGAACCAGAACCCAGAACCTGAACCAGAACCAGAACCAGAACCTCAGAACCAGAATCTGAGGACAGAACCAGAACCAGAACCTCAGAACCAGAACCTTTTATCATCATTTTATTCACAGTCAGATACATGGAACAGTTCTAGTTCTGGTTCTGGGTCCAAACGGGCCAATCAGATGGCAGCAGCCTCCTGTGGTTCTGATGAAGAAGATGGACCGGTTCTGTAGAACCTCTTGGTTCTTCAGGTCCGTCTCCAGGTTGGTTCTGATCGCTGCTGTTCCTGCTTCCACCACCAGGTGTCACCGGAACCGTTCTGGTTCTGGTTCTGGTTCTGGTCCTGATTCTGGTTCTGAGGTTCTGGTTCTGGTTCTGGTCCTGATTCTGGTTCTGGTTCTGAGGTTCTGATTCCGTCACCTGGACCCGGCCTGACGGTGTCTGGGTTGCCATGGTGACCGGCCGTCGTCCCCCCCCCCCCGGCGCCACGAGCTGCTGAAACGGGTCGGAACCAGAGACAGAACCTGAACCGACCCGGCAGGAAGTTGCTGACTCAGCTCCGTTTGTCCCGCCCTCCTGCCGGGTCCAATATGCTGCCGGGTTCTGGTTCCGGACCGGCTGCTCACGGCGCAGCGGAGCAGAACCTGGCAGCGGAACCGGGTCAGGACGCTGCGGATCTGGTTCTGATCGGTCCAAATGGCTGCAGGGAAGTTCTGGAGGAACCGAGGGTCACAGAGTTCTGACAGGCCGGTCCGGTTCGGCCCGATTCTTCAGAACCATCTCTGCTGTGACTGGTTCTGGAGGCGGCCCGGTTCCTGCTCTGCAAGAACCAATCGGACCTTTCAGATGACTGGACCGGAACCGGCGCTGGGAAAGGTTCTGAGGTTCTGCTGCAGCCGGAACACAGCGGTCCAGAACCGGGTCAGAACCAGATCAGCAGATTTAAATATCATTTATTAAAATAACTAATTAAAAATTAATAAATATTTAAATATCATTTATTAAAATAACTACTTAATAATTAATATTAATAATTTATTATTATTTAAATAACACTAAATAATAAAAGATTAGATATCATAATAATAATTAACTTTATATGAACTACAGTATTTTAAGTCATATTTTCAAATATTAATCAGTAATTAATTATAATAAATGAATAATTATAATAATTATAATAAAATATTACTAATCAATAAATTCAAATAATATTTTTAAACACCACTAAATAATAAATAATAATAACTAATAACAATAATTAATAATAATAATAATAATCAATAGTGGAGTAAATCTCCCTCAGCCTCAGGCGGGACCAGAAGTTTTCATACCCTTAGCATCTTTAGCTAATCAAACCGTCGCCATGGTTCCTCTGACTGCAGTGATAAAGTTCTGGTTCTGGTCCGGTTCTGGTTCTGGTTCTGGTGGAGGATCTGAGCGAAGCTGCAGATGAGGGTGATGGTGAAGAGCCGCCAGCCTCAAGCAGACGCCGACTTCACAGAACTAAGCTGATCACATGTTCTAGATGTTACATCAGAGAAGCAACAGGAAGTGTCTCAGTGTCTCAGTGTCTGAGTGTCTCAGTGTCTCAGTGTCTGAGTGTCTCAGTGTCTGAGTGTCTCAGTGTCTGAGTGTCTGAGTGTCTCAGTGTCTCAGTGTCTCAGTGTCTCAGTGTCTGAGTGTCTCAGTGTCTCAGTGTCTCAGTGTCTCAGTGTCTGAGTGTCTCTGTGTCTCAGTGTCTGAGTGTCTCAGTGTCTCTGTGTCTCAGTGTCTGAGTGTCTCTGTGTCTGAGTGTCTCTGTGTCTGAGTGTCTCTGTGTCTCTGTGTCTCTCTGTCCCCTTGTCTCCTACCTGCAGTGCGCTGTTCAGGAAGCAGCTGTTCTGTCCCGGCTCGTTGCTCAGCCCCTTGCTGGGAGCGACGGCCGCCATCTTGTTCTCCGCCATCTTGTTCGCCGCCATCTTGTTCTCTGCCGTCGCCCCCTGTGTTCCTCCGCCGCCTCCCGATGCAAAGTAGTTCCTCTTCCAGGACATGATGCTCCTCCCTCTGCTGCGGCCCGGATCAGCGTCCCGGTCCGGTCCGGTGGATCCGGTCCGGTCCGGTGGATCCGGTCCGGTCCGGTGGATCCGGTCCGGTGGATCCGGTCCGCAGGACGCAGGCGAGGAAAAGTCCCGGACTAACCCCCAAAAATCAGCTTTTATCAGCTTCCTCCCGTTTTACCACAGAAACATCTAGATAAAAACTATCCAGGATTTTCCCTTGAGGATTCAAGGAATCGTTTCCTTTCCCAAACCTGACAGCAGGCCAGGGGTCAAAGGTCAGCGGCGGCGTCTGGGGTCGGCTCAGATCTGCAGGAGAAGAAGAAGGAGCCGATCATCCCGGAATCACAAGATCCCTGAACCGACGGCGGATCAGAACCTGCAGGCCGGAGCCGGAACCAGCAGATACAGTCGGGTCTGGATCAGAACCAGGCCCGGTTCTGAACGCTGACGCAGCAGAACTGAGGCTCCCGGTAAAGACAGAGGAAAACCCAGAACTACTGGGTCAGACAGTGCGTCAACTGGGTCAGAACCGGCTGGGACCGGACTGAGACTCGGAACCACATGGTGGAACCGAAGGGGTTCTGGAGGAACGGACCCGCCCAGGGAGCCGGTTCTGAGATGCTTGTTTACTACAGCAGCAGCCAGACGGACTGGACCCAGACTGGACCCGCCAGGCGGTTCTGTCTGCCGCCACCGGTTCCGGTGCCACTGAGGTCCAGAAATCTGGATAAAGATCCCGAAGGAAGAACCTCTGGTTCTGGTCCGAACTGCCAGAGCCGCTTCAGAACCTCTGGTACCGTTTTTATTCTTCACTTTGTAACATTTGTCATCATCAGAGTCGACAGGAACCCGGTTCTGACCGGTAACTGGGTCCGGTCCATTTAAACCCACGGAGGGTCGGTGGAGACGGAGCCGCCGACCCGTTTGGATCGGCCTGCAGGATGGTTCTGGGTCCGGTTCCACCTTCAGCGCCGAGGTCCAAAAGTAACTCTGGAAGAGGATCAATTTGATTCTGACGCTCCAGAACCAGGAACGGTTCTACTGGATCCAGAGAACCGGAGCAGAACCGGAGCAGAACCAGAACCGGAGCAGAACCAGAGCAGAACCGGAGCAGAACCAGAACCGGAG
>CAEGAF010038078.1:0-18794 GCA_903067075.1 Micropoecilia bifurca | reverse complement strand
CTGAGGTTTGAGAATCCTTGTATGATGTCGAGGTTTGAGATGTTTTAAAATGTTTTCACTTTTAATTTTTACTTTTAACAATGTTTCTCTAATCTTTTTCAAAATCTGTCTATTTTTGTTTTCATTTTTATTTTAAGTTGTCATTGAAATACCTGGCTGCTGAAATGTGCTATGCAAATAAAATTTGATTGATTGATTGATTGATCAATCTCCATCTCAGAACACAAATACTGACATATATTTTAACATTAGTGGTAAAATTCTGTTAAAAAAACTTTGATTTAAATATACAAGTACTGCCTCTCCCCTGTGAACAAAGTCATCCATGCTTCCTTTGATTGATGACTTCAATAAAGATTGGTGGATTTTATTATTTGAATGCTGTTTGAAAAAAACAACAATTATCACACAGGGTTGAGCAATGAGTTGTTATCACAATAACATTGTACGCACTGTGCATTTTGCAATTAATTAACTGCCAGCATTAATTATGGTAGTTTTTGCCAAAACCACAGCAAATCATATGTTTTCAGAGCGTCACGCCTCACAACTGACGTGTTATTTAATAGAAAATATCAACTGCAGAGTAAAAATTGGAGGGTTAATAGATTCATTCAATGCTGAGGATACTGAACCAATGGAAAATGCTTAGCATTCTCCCACAAAAATGTTCTGGCTTTAGTTCAGATCATCTGAAAACTGTTTTGGATTCACAGGGAGAAGAAAAACTACCCCCCAAAACAGAACCTGGTCCCTGAGTAAGGCTCTAGCTGTGGAAACATACCCAATATGTTCAAGCAGCTTAGCAGCATTAGGTTTATTTAATGTTCTCCTGTTTAAATTGTTTTTTCTCATATAAACACCATAAAAGCTGAATGTTTTATTCAAGGTTATCACACTGTGAGAATCTCAAAGCAGCACAACCCAGCATGCAGCTAATCATTTTGGGTCTCCCAGTTTAATATCTGATCCTAACTTCCTACTTAAGCTTCCAAAACTCTAAATCCCTGAGCAATATCAGCATCCTGATGCAACCGCACTCAGCAGAAGCTGCTTTATAGGGGAGACCTGTGGATGTTATCAACATGCGGCCACATTGCAGCGGCATTAGCAGCGACAGCCCATTGGCATGATATCGCTCCCCCCGTCACGGTGCTGTCCCAGTTCGCGTCTGAGCAGTGTTCATGCAAAACAGTGCACAGCCTCCGGTCCTGCTGACACACATTACAGACTGATAGCGCTGCCTGCTCATCACTCACTACGAGGGGAAGTAAACGTCCACACCGAGTAGCAGCTTATCATGGTGCAGGTGATCAATATGTATGAATGGCTTGGCATCATCTCAGAGGCTGACAGTGGAAAGGGGAAGTAGAGGAAAGAGGCAGAGCATCAGTGTATGTATGGCAACTCTGTCCTAAACCAGCAGCTTTTAATATAGTATGTATTGATCCAAGCTGCGTCCCTCCATGTTGTGAAGCTGCAGTCTGTCTGATTGAATGTCTACTGGTTTGGTTAGGCTAAAATCAGGTTAGGCTACATGCAATTATTCGGGAAAATAAAAGCTGCCACACTGTTAGAATGGGGTTTAAAAATATATGTTAAGACAGCGTAAATATCTGAGATCTACATATCTATGTAGCCTATATTTCAGCAGTTATACTAGTCTTATACTTATACTAGTTTGAAATAATTTTAAATATCAAACCCAACATGGCTCCTGACTGGAGCTGGCTGTGGTATTCCACTTAGTCATGAGGAGTGCATGACTAAGTTTTCTTGGCTACTGTGTGGTGCGTTGCTTTCAAGAATAAAGTAAAACTAGAGAGAACAGTTTTAACTGAGCAAAAAGCAAAAGGGGCAAAAGAAATGTACCTAAAGAAGGTTAAGTTAAAAGCATTTTTAGTTCAAGCCGACAAAAACGACCCTAATATTAAAGTGCGTTGCTTTTGAACAACTGTAAGTAGCTTATTAATATAGTTTGGCCTTCGTGCATAATGTTTCGGATATGTTTTGAAAGCTGCCCAATGATGATGTTTAGTCTGGAGAGTCATGCCCGAGAGAAAACCTTGAACACTGCAGATAAATAACAGTGAAGGTCCAAGCCATGTTCAGGAGCTAATAAACCCTTGGTCTTTTGGGAATATAGAGACATAAAAAAATCACTTTCTGACTCCATCATATTAGGATTCCACTGGCTGCTGCCGTCATTGAAGATTGTGAAAGAATAACTGTTTAATTTTAATAAAAAATAAATGGCAGCTTTGATCAATCATAAATAAAGGAGGAAATTTGACGTGATGGTAGCTGTTGCTCATTATGAGAATATGTACAGTCCCATGAAAAAGTATACCTGTTGAACAGCTTCTGTCACATTAGGTCAAGGTCAGGTCAAGTCCTTTTGTGTGGCACATTTCAGCAACAAGGCAGTTCAAAGTGCTTTACATCATGAAAACATCACAGTCACCAATTATGGAACAAGAAATAAATATTACATTTTGTCAAATGCCATTATCAAAATCTCAATGTTCCGTTTAGTACTAGTCTCCAAAGACTCTGGGTTTTTAGCCACGATTTAAACAAACTCAGTGTTTCGACAGTTTTGCAGTTTTCTGTTAGTTTGTTCCAGATTAGAGTAAACTGAAGGATGCTTCTACATTGCAACTGCAAACATCAATGTATTTAATTAGAGTGATATGGCTAAACCAACAAACAATTACAACATAATATAAAGTAAAAGTATGTGTGGATTTAATTTTTAGATGAATAAAGAGTCTGCAAAGACTTTGTTAACTTCAGCTGGTCAGCACTTCGTAGAATTTTCCTGCAATTGCAGCTACAGATCTTTTGAGGTATACCGGCTTTGTGCGTCAACAGACCGAAATTTTGCCCATTGCTTTTTTGCAAAGCTTGAAAATTGCACTTCACAGATGCTCTCCATGCAGTTTCACTGAGCATAGTGAAAACTGCATGTTTGGCGAAAGACTAAAGGTTTTAGGTCTATATTTTAACGCAAGAACAGGCTTTGAGCTAAATGAATGCATTTGAGCACCAGCTGTATGTTTAAGGTTATTGTCCTACTGGTGTGTAAACCTGATTTTTAGGCGCATGCGCCGAGCTTCACTCCCTATGAACATGGTGATGCGTTTTCTGCTTCATTTTGCATTTTACACATAGGCCAAAATGTTTGGTTTTGGTGCAATCTAACCAAAGCACCTTCTACTACAGGTTTTCTCAGTCTCCTCCAATGCTTGTGGCAAATCTCTTATGGCCATCTTTCATATAACTGTTTTCTTTTTGCGACTTTTCTGTACAGGCTAAATTTGTGGAGAGCATGACTAAGTTTTCTTGTCGACATGAGCTATGGCTCCACCTGAGTTGCTCTTAATCCTCTAATAAACCACAATAAATTACACCTAAGCTTCTGGTTGCAACATGACAAAATGTGTAAGAGGCTACTGGACGTGCCATCCATTAAAACGTTTAGGTAAGAATTATTCTAATGTTTGTTTTCAATATGAATGAACTACATTATGTGAAAAATCTGAACATTCAATGCCAACCAAGTCTGCCATTCTGGGGATTAAAGTGTTAAAGATGATGTACGGAACAGGCAAACTGTGCTCAGGTGTTCATATTTCCCTAACCCTGATATCATAAGAGGACTTTTAATAGGGCTTCCTGGGATTAATTTGGATGCGTTCATTTACAAAACATTAATGTGTTCTTGACTTTCCACTTACTTCTAAATGGCTCCACTGATGTGTGTGTGTTTATGTTGTACCTTAAGGAGCAACTGGGAGGATTCTGACGTAGTATAAATTTTAAAATCGCATACGCATAAACTCGTGTTTATAGCCAATTAGAAATGATCATTTCTGTTAATGTGTTCTTATTTATATGAAATGAAATTAGTGGAAGAAACGTCTCAAAACCAGAATAACTAAAAAAAAAAGTTTAAAATTACCTTCCCGTTTAAATATCCCGCATTTGTTTTGAGTTAAAATGGGGTTTCGATGTAAATGAGTGTCCTCCAGCAATTTAAGCTACAAATCCCAAGGCGGACAAATAATAATAGATGCAAATATCATCTTGATACAGAAGGTGAGTTCTTTTATACAAACAGCAGACAGTGATTAGATGAAATGTCTTTTCATCAGCTAATGGAACCGGTACTAATCTTTCAAATCACATCTGCTTTTTGCCATTTTGGTTTTTTTTGGGGTTTTTTTTTTTAGTTGGCAGCTTTGAGGACAATATAGTAAAAGTGCTTCGTAACTTACCGGCTATAAATAAACGAGCTGTGTGACATGAGTGTCAAGCAGCAACTGGGGCCTTGGTTGTTTATCAGAGACTCTTGTCATTTAGGTTTTTTTTTATTTTCCAGACATGAACTGAAGCCCTCTGTCATCATGAAAGGCTTTTTCTCCAGCTCTGTGGCATTTCACTTTTTCAATGTTTTTGTGCCTGGATGTGAAGACGGGAGTCAACATTTGCAAGTCGAATCTAATAATAAATCAGCCAGCTAGAGGCTGACATTAAGTCTCTCTATGCGTGTTGGTAATTTACTAGAAAAATTATTCCCGTAAAAAGCAAATTCATGCACATTAAGGTTCCTTAAAACAACGCCTCACAGTCTTCAACAATACAAAGCTCCTGTAAGCGTCTTTTTGCTGTGCCGTTTCCCTTTTTTTTTTTTTTTTTTAAACTCTCTCAAGCTGTCCACCACTGTCGGCCAACAAAAAGCAGAGCTAGCTGTCCCCCTGGCTGTCATCTCATGCCCACTCCCTGCCACCTATTCAAGGCCTGTTCCAGTTTTCCTCTGGCTATCCACAAATCTCCATCTGTCTCTTCTGATAGCACCACTGTTTTCCCTCCAACCCAAAGCCCTGCTCTCCCTTCTGCTTCTCGTTACTTTTTTAAGTCAACTTTTAGTTTTGGTTTGACGTCGAACCTACTGGTTGTAAATGTGTGGAGTCCAATGCAGTCCATCAACAATGTATTCTGAATTAGGGCTGCAACTAAGGATTGTTTTAGCAATCGATTATTCTGACAATCGGATTTAAAAATATCACATTCTATAGATTTTTTTTTGTTTATTCGGTAAAATTTTTTAATTCAATATAAGAAATTGATGAAAAGATACAACTAAAATGCAATTAACAGCATTTATTTGGTGCATTTGAAACGGGTGAAGATAAAACTAAAATTTTGGGTAAAACATTATCTTCAATGCAAAATGTACACTTTTGCTCAGTTTTGGCTTAATTACTATTCTGAATATTTTTTTTTAGCAAATGGCCTTTTGAGTCTGTGCTTCAGCTAACAATCATTTACTAAATTAGTTGACAATTATTTCAATAATCAATTAATGCCAAATAATTGTTTAAGGCCTATTCTGAATAGATGTCTGTTTCAGTTTGTTGTGCCTCTGTTAGCCATCTTTTTGTCTCCATTTACTCTTAAAAGCATAGAAGCAAAAAAACATGGATGTAGAATCAGTGTTGGATTATTAAATTAATAACATGAGACAAAGCAGGATTTCATAGGGTAGGAGCAGGGACGTTTAAATCACAAAGATTTGATTTTTCTAAATTATAGGTTGCCAGCCTTGCATGTTGGCTGAAATGAACACAGTATCAGAGCAGACATTAATGGATGTGGTGCAAGCAGCAGCACATTGGAACCGAGGACATAGGAATAAAAAGACAGGACAAGTCATCTGTGCAATAATGCATTGTGCAGACTGGAGTGTAAATGATGTTTTCTGTTGAACTCACTTCTAGGGAAACGTGATCCGAGTCAAACTGAACAAACTGATTTAAGAATCCAGCTGGGGGAGTCAAATGCAGCCTACAGAGATGGAGGAATAATCTGAAAACTCCCCAGCAAAAAAAAAAAAAAATTGCAGCATGCACACACTACACGTGATAAATGGACACTTCTACAGTAATTCTATGATTGGTGCTGGAGGTACTTTGTGCCTGCTGGAATAATGAGCTGGAAGAGTAAGCTGGAGAGCCTTAGTCAGATAAAAAACATTAGAAGTGAGTGTTGATATTTCACAAAAACTCTGATGTAATCTACCATGGCTTCACTTTGAGTAATTTTTGATATTCCCAATATGACATAATTTATTTTAACTTCTGCAAGTTTAACCAACAGTACTAACAATGCTATTATTGATTTGAAAAATTACCAAAAAAAAACAGGATGCATGAAATTGGACACAATATAAATCTCAGCCGAGTGAATCCAACAACTGTACGCCTCTGTGCCAGAAACACTTTGAACTCTGACCCCGGCACTGTTACTGGGGAAAGAAGACTCAAAGTTGGGGTGTTTTCAGCATCGCAAGTCAGATTTGTTAGAAGACTTAAGAAGGTATTTGAAGATTTGGAAAGTGGATTTTCTACAATTCACTGGTGCTGTGAAAGAGTGAGAAAGAGCAAGACTTCAGCAAATAAGATGGACAGCAAGTTAGATCTTCATTTTACAGGAAAAACAAACTGCTGCTTTTAAAGCTGCACTAATCATGCTAATTGCATTAGTATTAATATAGATTAATACAGTTTCCACTTTGCGTATTAATGTATATTATGGTGCATTTGGTGTTGAAACTACTAAAATAGCACATTTAAGCATTTTTAGAGGAAATTTTGAGTACTCAAAAGGGGTGCACCGATAGTCATTTTGTGGCTTATTGCTAATTAATGATCTTTTAAAAAGCATAACCTGAAATGGACATTTCAGACCATTTTTTTGTCTGAAATGTCACTTACTATAGCAAGAAAGTTGTTGAATTGGCCACATTGGGGAGACTATTGTTAACTGTAGACATGCAGACATGATCTGATGGGCTGGTTTATCAGTCAAACTTGCCACACAGGACAGCAAAAGAGGAAAGTGATTTTTAGACCTTTGCTGAGGTAGATAAGATTGGTGGATAAGATCAACTTCACGTGTAAAAGTCAGCCAATCACTGATCTCCAAAAATTAAGGAAATCAGCGATGATGGTTCGATGCACCCCTAGCATTTTACCTATTTGGGGACAGCTGTAGCCCCTAGTAAACCCAGAAACACCGATAGGCCACTGTATCTTAAATTATTCTTCCAAAAGAGAAATCCAAATTTGCAGAAATTGATGGTAAAATCTGAGGTGCATCTCCTTGTAAAATGAAAACCTACGAATGGTTATCTTCTATTGGCAACAGTAGTTATCAATACAAGCAGAAGAACAACAACAACTAGAACATCAGATAACAAATACGATTAAGTCAGATGTGATGCTATTCTCAGATTCAAGTTCCTACTGACAGGTTGGAGGGGAAAGAAATGCAGTCTTGCATAACATTTATACTATTACAGCCTGGATAATATTCCATCAAGGTAATTCTTTGCGACTGCAGCGTAGCACACACTGAAACTGTGATGCCGATTGTGATTTGATGTGGCGGACAGTCCCACTTGACCAATGACAAAACTCATCCGAACAGAAAGTTGCAGCTTCTGATTCATCTGCGGAAAGTTTTTTCCCCCCGTTTTTTGAAATGCCACCACACTCAGTAACTTCAAACATCAAAGGTGTGAAGATTCCCGAGACTGTCGAGATATCTGAGCAGCGACCGCGCAAAATCCCCAAGACCTTCTACCCTCCGAGCAGCTGGGCTTGCCTGTACACGCGGACACACACTCATCTGCTCTCGGAGCTGCTTGTGCCTGCTTAGCATTCGGTGATCTCCTACGCAAGCATGTGTGTGTTCACCGATGAATAAGCACATCAGTCTGCCAGCACATGCGTGTGGGTGCTTCAGTGAAACGCAGTGTAAATGTATGTGTCAGTCTGAGGGCGTGGGCGAAACAGACAGAGAAACAGAGTGGGTGATTGAACGCTGGCATAAGTAGGTTACAGGTCGTACACAGCGCGGTTGCGATCTCCATTCGTGCCACTCAACCACATGAACAATGTGCGCTATACAGGCAGATGAATGTGGCTTTCCCGTGCAGCTACATGTGTGCTTTCCAGTGACTCAAATATAACAGCAGCAGTTAAAACACATGAACCGAGTGTGTGTGTTTCTTTGCAACATGTGTAGACTTAAACTCTGCCGTGGCTCTCCACTGTGTGCTTCTGCACACAGCAGGGGGGGAACTATTTGAGCATGCGACTGCGTGTAGGTGGCCGAGCGATTCGGTTTTTGATGTTTTTAATACGGGACGATCCAGTACGCGCATGTCGGTACGTGGGCGGCAGCCAATGTCGGATTCTGAAAGAGATAGGAGTTAACTGTGCGTGTTTTGGGAGATGTCAGCTGACGGTCGGATCCAAGGAGGAAGAACTTGGGACGGAGGAAAAAAACGAGGGGGTTGTTGTAGAGCGATAAAAGAAGAAGTAAACAACGGTAATTGGTATCCAGGAAGGGAAACCTTGCAGAAGACGAAAGGGAGGAGACAAAAAAGGACAAGTTTTGAAAAAGAATCTTGAGCAGAGTGAATGTGTTGAGTCACAGCTCCTGAATATAATGGTGGTGAGTCAGTGAACAGGAAGAATGGGGCAGAAATGGAGCAGAGAGAATATGAAGATGAATATGTTTGCACACTTACCCTACAGGGTATTGTAAGCATATGTACACTTAACATATAGCTTTGATCTACTTCTGCACTGGGAAATAAAAAAAAACAAAACAGGATGACATCAAATCACAGCTCCACTACACGCGTACACAAAGCAAATGCAGATTTAATACGACTGTAAGCGATCTGCAATAAACAGAAAAGGGTTCCTTTGAGTAATAATGACAAATTGCAGTGAATGGCCTGAACTCAACCTATGCAACAGCAATTACCCAAAATGACACAAACCTCATGTTGTGTTTAAGGGCATGTGTTTCCTGTTCATTTGAGGAAGAGAGAGAGGGAGAGGAAGAAAGACACAGACAGAGAGAGAGAAAAGTCCAACAATGTTCTGACAAGCAGCCAGCTTTTTCATTCTGGCTCTGCTCAGTGTAGCCATGAGGCTGAAGGATGATGAAGTTACATTTTCAAACACTTCTTACACAGAAAGATTATTATTATTACTACTACTACTACTACTAATAATAATAATAATAATAGACCTTACATTGAAATTCTTGTTTTGCTGGATTTCCTTTATAATATATATTTTTTTAAAGATAAACCAACCATACTATAGGGAACAGTTCATGAACCGGTACCATGAAGCAAGACTGGTGACTTTAGTTGTTGTAATTTCCAGTTTCAAAAAAATAGTTCACTTCCTATCTAGGTCTGTCACCATGGCAACCTATGATGGAAACCTAACTTGCTCCAGAGCAGTTCAGAAAATACAGGATGTCAACAACTTAAATGTATGACTAAAAAATACATTAAATTAAAAATAAAAGTGGTGCCTGAACTGTTTCTCTTCTTACCTTCCCCTCACTGAGCTGAACTTAAACTTTTTACTGTCAGCTGAAAAACTTTCAGAGAGACCTGTCAGCAGAATTGATATTATGTACCCACAGAGACTGATTACTCCTAAGCTTGTTCCTGTTTGTAGCATTGATTGGAAATCGATGTTAATTACATTTCCTAATGAAAGTGCCAACCTATGAAAAGATAAGTTCACTTCTCAAGAGTCAAAGTGCAGAGTGCATCAGACTCTGAAAGAGGACTTCTTTTGTCCCTAGAGAGCAATCTTTATTATACGTTTACCCGATGTCGAGATGAGTGGCTACATATGGGCAGATGCCCAGGGTGGCATCAGAAAAGGGTCTTGCACTCAAGAACTAGAAAAAATAAATTTGCACAATACATGCAATACAGATGCAATTAAAAGTCTAGGTGCACATGAATCAATCTGTTTATGATTGCATGTAACAAAATGTTGAAGTATAACCTGGAATCTCTGTTACTCTTTCATTATAATTTAAGAAAAAGAAGAAAAAAAAGAAAATGTCTTTGAGAGAGTTGCTTTCAGCATGTTCGCTCATAAACTGGTGGTTGGTTTGAAATAGTGGAGGCAAGAGAGTCGAGCCCAAGCTGTCCACCAACAGGAAACATCCTTTAATATCACACGGTTTTTCTGGCCGTTTGCAAACTGTGAGAGTGAAAGAAAAAAAAAGAAAAAAGGGAGGATGCTAAACAGAAAAAGGAAAGCGTTGGGCATCTCCTCTGTTTTTGTTATCTCGAGAGTGAGCGTACTGTTAATCGTCTGCTTTGTTTCACTGATATTCAAGAACTCCTACGTATATCATTATTAGCTTGTGAAATCCTTCCTCACAAAAGCAGAAACAGCTCGTGCATTGTTGTCCTCAGGCCTCTGACAATTACATTTTTGGAAGACGCATGTGACAAAGATTTGCTTCTCGTTCGAACCAAAAGAAGTCGTTTCAATAATCACAGTGTATTTTTTGTGTTATTGGGTGTAATGAGCGAATTGACACTTTGATTTAGCAAAGGTCCAGTGTTATGTTGATTTACTGTGGCCTAAAATGGAAAGGCCATGACGCAGCAGATCCGGGAAGGAAGCCATGACTAAATCTATGATAACGGATGAAGCTGCAGCAGCTCAGATATTCAAAAATTGACTATAGCAGACAAAGGCAACGGCCACAAAAGTGCTCTTAGAGGCTCTTAGAAGCATTGGATTTGTAGGAACTGTGGGGCAGAGAATTGGAGAATAGGGTTTATGTCTGGTTTAAGACTTTTTAAGACCATGATGAAAAACATTTAAGACCTATATTATGACAGATGTACAAAATAAAAATCAGGAAACCAAAACTGTGATATTTCTGGGGTCTTTTTGTGGCTCTTTGTAGCCGTTTTGTGCTCTCTAGCTAGCCAACTAGTGAGCAAGTAAGCATTAACAACTCATTAACGATAGCCTTAACCACCTTAAGACAAAGATGGCTGTGCACGACTAAAACTTTCAGCCAATAGAATGGTCCCACTAGAGAAGGCCTTATATAATGACATTAAAAAGTCCTACCACAAGAGTTAAGACCAGTGATTAACGTATTAAAAGACTAGCTCCATTTTCTTCAATGAATTTAAGACATGCTAAGACTTTAATTTTAGACATTTTAAGCATGCATGGACACCCTGTGAGAAGGTGGACATAGCACAAGACAAATAGCCTAGATTTAGCTTCCTGCTGACATCATCAGCAACATATGTTCCTATTGCAAGGGAGAGATAAGGGAGAGAGAGGTAGAAAATTGAAAACAAACGGAAGCAATGCAGGAGAAAGGTGATGAAGAGCACACAAGAGGGAAAATTAATGGTGTGAAGGATAAAAGAGCACTTGGCGCAAAGCTAATTTCTCCATTGGCTCATGTGTTTCTGCCCCAGCTGCTCCCTAAACCGTTGCTAAATCATCCTGGCTTTGCTCCCTTTCCGTTAAACCCGTTTTTTTTCTCCCTCTCACCTTCATTCAATCCGACCCATCTTCGCTCCTCCACATAGGCCAGTACTATTCTCTCCTCTCACACCATCTTGGCTCTCCCACCCTCCCCCCAGACTTCTCACTACATGCCCTCCTCACCCACCTCCATCTGTCTAGCTTCATGATCCGTGGATGATTTACACAGTTTTCTTTGCCTTCCGCTCATTCAGACTGAATATCCATTTGGTGGAAGCGCCATCATTCAGTGTAAAATAACCCTCTGTTCAGCCATAACTAATCACTTTTAACTAATGCCTCGTTTCATTTTCAGCTGTGTTAGCCAGTGATACATCTCTGAATAAATGCAGAATAAATATGTAAATCTTCTTTATTATATGCAGCAACATGGTCTCTTAGATGGTTTATGTCCACTATAAAAGGGAGGGAAAATGATGATTGATGGTAAAATAAACTAAGCACAGCTCAAACTTCTTCTCTTTTGAAAAAAAAAATTAACTTTTGGAGCAATGGTTTCCAATGTCAGTTCTCTAGGATTAAAGTCCTGCATGTTTTTGTAAACACACACCAATCAAAGGATTGGTTAATTAGCAGACCTTGATGACAGACAGAGGAGGTAATTCAGCCATTAGAACTAGCTGTGTTGGAGCAGAAACACGTCTCATAGGACGTTTCTCCTAAAACGGGGTTATGGTGCTTGACCAGTTCAAGTGAATGTTTGATTCTCCTGATGAATTCTGAAATGTTTTTTAATTAACCTGAGCAAAGGTATTGGAGACAAACTGACACTATAGATATTTGTGTCTATAGATCAAAATCAGCCCTTTTGCCTTCATCTGTAATTATAAAGATACTTTGGGGATGAAAAAAAAAATCTGTTGTCATGTTCAATGAATACATAAAATAAATAAATCTGCCATTTTGTTTGGTGTGTGAAAACATCAATAAATGTGTTTTCTAAAGCACTTTGTCCAATGTTTAGTAAAAAGGAAAAAAAAGTTGATAGTTAATAGTAAAGAAAATCTGAATATGTAGGTGAAATATAGAAAAATGGGGAAATATGGTGATCTGCGTCTAGCAGTAATAGCTCTATAGGTGAACTGGAATTACACAAAGAAAACATACAACCTAAAAATATCAAATGGAGGAGATAAAATGATCTGGTAAAATGATTTGTGTTTAAACATAAAAACAGACACAAAAATGCATTATTTGCCTTCTGAAAAAGATTTATTTAGACCAACCTGACCGCGCCCCTACTCACTTACATAATTGTCTTTGCACCATCACTGACACAATCATCTGTGGTGAATTGCTTGTGCCGTTCTCAAAGTCAGGCTCAAAATTAGTCTGTTGTTGTCACTGAAAGTCAAGCCACACTTTCTTCTGACCTGAGCCGATTCTCGAAACCAACAACAATTAACTGGGATATGGCCGAGGCCTTTTAGGAAGTCCCTGACAAATCTGGAGTGAGGTCAACCTCTCAGACGTCTTAAACTCAAGCAACTCTTCACTTCATCATTTCTCGTCCCCTGAAGATCTTATGTTCCCTCTGTTCTTATTTCCTTCTTGCTCGAGTCATTCTTTGCCGGGTTTCTGCAGAGAGTAGAAAAGTCACTCAGTTGACATGAGCTGACACATCGCCTGAAGCAGGAACACCACAGCAGGACGCATGGAAAGAGAAAAGTTATGATTCAATAGAGGCTGCAATGGAGAGAGTAGACACAGGAAATGCAATACAACGGCATCGAAGCAGACAATGAGTGACGACATGCAAACCAACCAACACACAAGCTCAACCACTTTTCGATCCAAGTGTGGATGACCTAATGTGAACGACACAGGTGTGCAATTCTCCGGATGATTGTTCTCGGAAGCGAACACAAACCAGCAAGAAACTACACGGTTTTTATTTCCAAAACAAATCTAAAGCAGAACCCTGACTCAACGTCTGAACAGGCAATATTTACTTTCCAGTGCCATTAAAAGTGTCTTTCCTCCATCATATTCCTACTACATCACAGCATTGCAGTTGGATTTTGATAAAGCCAATCCAAAACCTTCACTTTTGGTTTCTTACAGACATTCAGCGATACATTTTAAAGGTGCGCTTTGGATCACTGCCCTGCCTCTAGGATTTTCAACTTTCAATTTTCAATGACAATTTATCCTTCCATTAATTACGACAAGTCTCAGGTTCCCAGCAGCCCCAGAACATAAGCCTGCCACCACCGTGTTTAACAGGCACACCCAACACATCATCTTTTTCCTGAGATGCTGTGTTGATTCTACTTCAGATGCAACAGGAAGGACTCCTCCCAAAAAAGTTCTATTTTTATTTGTAGTCCACAGAATATATTTGTTCTTTTGCAACTCGTTTGTCTTCAATGAGTCTATGTGGAACAGCCATTAATGTTTTTGTCTTTCTGTGTAACCTCAGTGATGAGGAGGTTTTTGAATTTGTGTGAAACTCAAATGCTCCAGCTGCCATTTCTGCTCTTCCAGCCTACTTCATGTTGCCCAACAGGTTCTAAAGTAACTTCTTGGTTCTATAGGTCTGGCTGCAGTAAGGGCAATGCATGGCTAGTGAAGTTGAACCAAAATTGTGATTAATTCTACTTCTTTAATGATGTAACAAAGGGAGCAATTATTAGTTTGCATACAACCATGCTGGTTTGGATAGTCTTTTTTCCTTAATAAATTAAATCATCATTTGAAAAGTACTTTTGTGCTTACTTAGGTTATTTTGTGTGACAAATCTGATGATCTGAAACATCCAAGACTGGATTTTTTTCTTAAAGCTGAGTTTGTGGTTACTTGGTAAAATTGTTTGGGCAGTAAATTAAGAAACTAGAAAAAACAGGAAGGAAAAAAAAATCTGCACTGTTAAAGGTTTCTCTGACGCCCCCAAAAATAAAACTAAGCAGCCACCCAGCAGTTTGTGCAGTTGTGCTTACAGCCCATAACAACACAAACAGCTACGTCTGACCGTGGGTCAGAAGAGAAGGTGACTGTTATCTAAAGACAAACATTATTGTAGTTCTTAAATGTAGGTGATGACAGAAATTGCAATAAGAGCATGTGCACATGTTTCCATCTGCACAAAACAGCTCTGTACGGTGAACAGAATTGAGTTGACAGAAACTCAATGCAACATGTGAGAGAGAGAGAGAGAAAGTATTTATTGCATCAAACATGTTGTATCACAACACCTTTATTTGCAGAAAGCAGTAGAGGGAGCACAGACGCAGATCCAAACACAGCGAGGTGGTTTGTTTTGACTTCTGTATTCATGGAGCGTTCCGCTCTAAGAGCTGTCAGCCTGCATAAGCATACAGGATACAGAATATTTAATTTATAAATGGAAATTGCTTTGAAACAGACCCAGACATGTGATTGTGGGGTGAATTGAGAAACCCACAGAGCTTTTTTTCTTCTCTCCTTTCCCTCAACAACAGACTCTGTCCTCCTTCCTGTTTCTATTATACATAATGTCTTGGTCAATCACTTGATATGGTTGCATAAATCAGCACAAAAAAGGGCTGGGTTTTGTCATTTAGAGAGTAATTTAGAAACTCATAAAGTTTTATCTTGTGAAGAACTGCATTGAGAGAGATGTGTTTAGCTAGTATGAGTTGACAGTTCAGCTCCCGGTAGCTGTGGTTTGGTTGGCAATAGTTTGGCCTGTTGGTTGCACAAACCGAAGCTCTTCTATAATGTTAAAAGAAACTAACACCAAAAATAGCTTGCCTCTCTATAACAGAATCGACCAATTCCAGTGTTTGAGCACTGCTGCCCTACATGTTCAGCTGAATAGCTGAATTATCTCCCGAGTCTGTCATCACGTTGTCCGAGACGTTTTGCTAATGACCCGTTCATTGAAATCAGGTTACTTCAAGAAGGGAAGCATGTAAAACGCGCAGGACGTCGGCCCAGAGGACTGGAACTGCAGACCCTTTCTCTACAATGCATCTCTGAGGAAATCCAACATGACACAACCTCCTCCCCAACCTCTCCCCATTACACAGACCCAAAGTGTGTAGTTTGTTACACGAGCAAAATGTTGCACTTTAGCTTAGCATTTATGCAAACTTTACCTCTCTCCACTCCTCCCCCGTTTTGCAGCCCGTTTCCGTCTGTCGTCTCCCTCCGCCGCGCTCTACTTCCCGCTGCCACAGGCAAGGACACGCTGTGGCTTCCAAAGGAGGGCAACCTATGCATACACATTTACTCTAACACATATGTTGCATATTTAACCCTGTCAAAGCTCATTAGGTCAGTCTGCGAGAAATAACCAAACGGATCCAAGAATCTAAAGTGAGCACGTACCGTATTGTATTTGTGTGTTTTTACATTTGCATTTTCTCATTCATGTTGGGTTTTTGTGTCAAGTGTTTACGGTATAAGGAAGAAAAAAAATCGCCCACCAGCAGGTCTGATCTAGTTTGTTGATAGTGAAAATAAAGCATTATTTGATAAGATCTCAATTCAGGAATGTTGGACAGAACCCCCTCTTTGCTGTCACACACACACACACACACACACAATACTACTACCCTTCATTAAAGCGATTACAGATTAATGAGCACACCGCCTGCCTAATTTAGTTTATCTTGAGACTGTGAAATGATGCCATCGTGGCTTGATGCTCGCTGGCCTGCAAAGCAGCGTTCAGCTGCGCTCCCACTGGGTTGATCATATTAGGTTGTCAACCAATCAATCACAGCTGTTCCTGCCCAGATACAGCCATCATAAGAGGCAAAGAGTGATCAGACCGGCATCACGAGAGGAGCTTGGATTCTTCCTAAACAAACTTCTCTTTCTTTTACAGACCCCAACAATCGACAGATAAACTGTCACAGAAAGACATTGCAAATATACATCACCAAGTAGTACTTAGACGAATGCACTGTGTCAAGGTCAATCTGTGTTAAATGTATTACAAGCTTGTGTCATCATCTAGGAGAAACCATATGTAAGCTGAGCTGGAGAGGATTAAAGCATATGCATGCATTATTTGCATGCACCACATGTACAGCAGCAGCAGCAGCAGCAGCACTATGGTAAAACCCGCTGCAACACTTGTGGAAAGGTGCACAACTTTAAAGAATAAACTAAGCTTTGCAGCAAGATTAGAGTCTAACCAGTCCGGTTTGTTGTTTTCAAGCTTTCATCTGCAACAAGCTCAAGCTTAAAAAGAGGAGAATTTTTGCAAACGTTATCCGCTCTCAGTGCGTGTGAGATCATCCATCTTTTGTCAATATGTCCTTTTATGCAACTATGTCACTGTACCCTTTAGTCTTAACACGTTACATGAAAATGAGGTGAATGTAAGTGACATTGCCCATGAACATGAGTCACAACACCTTGGAAATGATATTCAATGTATGTGTGCTTAAGCTGCCATATGGGAAGCCATTAACCTCCCCTCTTTAGCAGTGTGATCTCTCCAAGAAGAAAAAAAAGCAGTGTCGCTCTCAAATATGCAAACCCATATTAGAATACCGCAACAAAGGCCTCCTCAGTACACAGCGTTTTCATGACCCCGATCATGTCCGACCTCTACAGCGAAGCAGCATGAAAACAACTCTGCTAAATTACATTCTCAGCTGTTTTGGAGTTTTTTTACTCTGTGGACAAGAAACAGAAAGCAGCCATAAAGCCAAACAACCTTTGTTTGAGTCCAGCAGGTTTCTTAAACTTAGAGGTTATCAAAATGTCCCTTTTTGGTCAGAATTTACATTAAAGATCCAGTATTTTATTGCAACTTGGAAAAAAAGTCAAAGGGTTTTGAGTATTCTCTAGCCTAAACTCTAAAATACAATATTCTTTTGATCATTAAATGCACCATGTGTAAGTGCCATCAGGCCATACATACAACAACTTGTCAGTCCTGGCATTAACATTGCTTGCCACATTAATCGTTACTATAAGGTGATCAAGACAGTTGAAAATGTCAACTCTGTAATGGGAGGTAATAGAAAATATAAAACGATGTTCTTATATTACTCTTAAATGTAGCAAGAAAAATATGACGTACCTCAGTTTTAAAGTCATTCTTATAAAATTGCTAAAATTCTCTGTCATGGATGAAACTTGACTGAAATGTTATTAGACATGGTGGGGTTTTATCCAGTCAGATATTTCTGCAAGTTGTCAGTCAGCTGTGTACGATGGCTGTCTGGATGGATGGATGAGGGTGAAACCCACTGAACTTTTCCACTCGCTAAAAATAACACTGAAAACAGGCAGAAAAACGACAATAACAGAGACCCACTGCTTATTTTTTGCAAGTATAACGGTGAAAACAACAAACATAACTTGGTTGTATCTATAGATTATAGAAAAAAACTGAAGAATCTCTCTACATAAAATAAATTTAATTACTGAAAAATATGACGGCATAAGTAATTTTAGAAGGAACAGCAATGGTATTTCAGTTGCCAAATAATTTTAATTCTAAATATTATACTAATGAATAGAGGGGTAATATAAAGCTCAAAAAGTCACTTTCACATACCACTACCCCTTTAAATTATAACACATCATTATAATTTTGATGCAACACCCTGTTCTTGCTTAAGGCAACACCACTGGGTCTCCATAGAAGCCCATGACTCCAGCAGAGAAACTCAACACTATACTTATTTTTTATCTCCCTGGATCAGAGAGCAAAGAATGAGAGAGGAATGTAAAGACATGAAGCTAAGTTGTTCGCCCAAGTCAGGAGTGTGGAGGTTGTGCTCCACTGGGCTATAAAACCACTCCGAGTAGCATGTTACAAATATCCCCCTCACCCCTCACCTTTCTCTCCTGCTTGTTCCAATGATGCAGCAAAAAAAAAATTAAATAAAGAAAATCCAAATACAGCAACCGTTTGAGCAGGCACCTCCGCTGTGTGTACCATTTTTCTGTTTTCATCTGAACTGACTTTGCCACAGAGAAGAATACAGTAAAACCATTTAGAGTGTGATGGCAGGGTTTAAACGACAAGGAGTTGACAGGAACCTGTGAATGTTTTCACAGCCGTCAGTTTAGGATTGCTGAAGACAATTTGCTTTCCGGAGAAGCTTAGCATTCAGCTCCTATGCACCACAAATCCAGAACTTCCAGAAAACTGCAAAACACCTGAAACACTGAGTTCTTCTAAATCAAAGTTAAAAACCCATCTGATACAGCTGCCTTTGACTAGTAGCAGGCAGAGAAACATCAATATGTTTTATGTGTATTTGGTTGATGATGGTGTAATAGAAAATTTCGGTTTTGGTCTTATTTCATTCTTGAAGGAACTGATAGTACCTTTTACCATTTATTTACTGATTATATCTGCTGTATTTTGTATTTCTGCAAGATGTGTTTTGTCCATTAAATAAGTTTGCAGATAATGTTTAG
>CAEGAF010038075.1:0-10837 GCA_903067075.1 Micropoecilia bifurca | reverse complement strand
TATATATATATATAGATATATATATATATTGTATTTAAGATGAGGGCTCCTCTTGTTCTTAAGTTAATGTTAGAATGATTTTTTATTAATTGCATTTTTATGTTTTTAATATTGCATAAAATAATCTTAGGTGGTTAAATAAAAATCTGCAAATTATTCGTCAAAATAAGTGGTAACTAAAATAATACATGGTAACAAAATATTGCATTTATTCTAAGTTCACGGTCCAAACAAAACCTCCTGCCATCTGTATTTAAAGGGAACATGACAAGAACCCGGAGCTGTTCTTCAACACTCTGATCAAACTGAAGGAAAAACAACTGGATTTCCAGCTGTCAGTGCTGGGAGAGACGTTCACCGATGTGCCAGGTACACAGTCATCTGATCAACACACACATTGGACCGCATGGAGCTGGAACTGCTGTTCGGTCCAGGTGTGTGTTCACCTGTGTTCCAGTGTCTGTGTGTCTCCTCCGGTTGTATTTCAGTGTTTTAATAACGATGTGATGGAGTGTTGATGAGTGTGTGCTTTAGCGGGCCGAGCCCACTCTGAGTTATTGGATCATAAAGTTTTAGTGCAGAACAAACAGCCGGCGGTAAATCAGCCGAGAGCCAATCACATTAGGAGCTGAGTGATTTCACTAACAGCTCTGAGTATTGATCACTTTCACCTGTTAGAGACTCTGCTGGTTTAATCAGAGAGATCTGTCCTCATCAAACTGTCCTCTTCCTCTAATTACCAACATAAACCTCCTGCAAGATCATCACAGCCCAGGAGGGAGAGGAGGAGGAAGAGGAGGAAGGGGAGCAGACTGAAAGCTGAGGGGAAAATGTTTCTATTGATTTTTAATCGAAAATAATATTCCAAGAGTCAAATCACTCAGTTCCTTTAAGATTTTAGTCACATAGAATCAGAAAAGCTTTTTCATTCATCACCCTACACAAATAATGACCAACAGGATGTTCAGCCAATCAGTTTAAAGGAACACTGTGACATTCCTCACATGGTGAAGCTGTGATCTCCTCCTGCAGAGATCTTCTCCTCCTCCCAGCAGCTCCTCCAGTCCAACATCCTGAACTGGGGCTTCCTGCCCAGTAAGGACCAGTATCTGAAGGTTCTATGTGACGCCGACGTCGTCGTCTCCACCTCCAAACACGAGTTCTTCGGAGTGGCAATGTAAGATTTTAAATAATGATGAATAATAATTGAAGAAAAAAACAAAAACATGAGGCTCCAGTAAAATCAATAAAATTACAAGTAGCAGTGAAAGAGCTTTAAGTTGAGAAGACAGAGCCAACAGCTTAACTATACAAAAAGATGAATGTTTTCACTATACAATTACGTAATAAAATTTATCATAATTGATTTTTCTAATGATCAACTAATTTAGTAATTGATTAATCATTTACTGCCACAAAGTTAAAGTTCCTTTAACTTTAAAGTTCTTTAAAGGAACTTTAAAGAGGCCACCGTTTGCAAAAAATGATCATGTGTAGCTAATGGAATGATATGTCATTTTATTTTAGGCAACAAAATTATAGTTATTTAAAAAGAGAACTGAGTTTAGTGTTTATTTCCATCTTTTAATATATTTACAATATTTTTATAAGATATGTTTAAGTGGTTAAATAGGAAATCTGCTGAATGAGCCAATTAATGGACAGAATATTGATATTGATTTCTAAAATTGTTACACACAAACCTGTTTAAAAAATAGGTTTGCCACAGTAGCAAAATCTAACTCTAAAGAAACAAAAAATTTTCAGACTGATTTTTCTCCTAAAGATCAGAAAAATCACACTAATGTTTTATTTAACCGCTTAACCTTTCTTCCAGTCTTACGTTGGACAATTCTCAGCCCAAGATTAGTGGTTTCTGCATCTCTATAGATGTTTCTTCTGCTTGATGTCAATGATTTGACCCTTCTTAAACAAACTAACATATTTTCTGTAAAGTGTCTTTGGCCACGGTTGCTTAAGGAACGAGAAGCTATTCATTGGTTGAAGATATGGTGTGAAAAATGTCAGGATGCATCTTGGATTCAGCTGAAAGAGTAAAACAGGTTTGTAATGTAAACCAGGACTGAGTCCATCCATGCTGGGTTTATACTGAGCTGTTACACATCTGGGACCCAGAAGCTGCTGTAGATGTTTGTTCCTGCTTCTTCTCCCAATGCTTCCAGATATTCCAGGATGCAGCTTCCCGTAAGTCAGGCTCAGCTGTCAGAGGTTCTGGAGCGGAAACAACACAATCATGTGGGCCTGAGGCCTCGCTGACACTTTGATCCTCATTAGGTCTGAATCTGGTTCTGTCTGATGAATCCGGATCATTAGCAGAGCTCATTAAGGCCCTGCAGCCATCATGAGCCAGCTCTGATCGGATGTGTTGATCCAAGTTCAGCATCTCCAGGTTCTGTTCTCAGATGTCCTATTAAAGGATTGGTGTTTAGTTTGCATTCACACTGAACCGCCAAAAAGTCCAGATCCACATGAAAAACCCAGAACCTGAACACATCGTCCACAGAGAGCAGAGGAAAAACGACTGCAGAGATTAGCTAGAAAGGATCAGAACCAAGATCCCAGAATGAATAAAGGTCTTAAATACATGTACCTAAAATTAAAGTTTTAAATTCGATTAAAAAATTAAAGGTGGTCTTACATAAGTTTACCATATGTCTTAAGTTTTGTCATGAAAGAGCTGTTTAATCCCATAGGTAGTTTTTTTTTCTTAGACGGTGAGAGACAAAAGTCTTCACCACTCAACGTGAAACCCCACACACAGCAAGTGATAAAAGTCGAGGGCCACAAACAGATTTTACTTTTCTTATACCTAATTGTAATACAACAGGATTCCCCAAGCAACCCTTATGTTTTCAATCTTAAATTTAATTCCAGGTGGATTTAAAAAGTCTTATAAAGTTTTACATTTCAGCATTTAATGGAGCTGATCCAAAGCCTGATTCTTGCTGACTGTCTGTGTTGATGATTGATGATTCTGGGATGTTTCAGGTTGGAAGCAGTTCACTGTGGATGTTTCCCTCTGTGTCCAAAGGCTCTGGTGTATCCTGAAATATTCCCAGGTAAACACACCTGAGACAGATCTACCTCTCTGGCTGCAACACCTGACCTTTTCCTACTGCTCTTTACTGCCACTCCTTCAGTGGGACGCCCAGAAAATGTTCATATGGGTAGCCAGACCAGTAGAAAACCTGTGGATTCACATCTAATAAAATAACAATTATACATTTATATTTAAATTATATAATTTCATATATTTATTTATTGGGTTTTCCTTTTATGTCAGCATTTTTAAAGAGGGCCCATGGCCCCCCCAGTCCCTCTCTGGGACTGCCACTGACTTCCTCCTTTTTGTCCCAGATCAGTACCTGTACTCGACACCTGAACAGCTCTGTAAGCGTCTGCAGGAATTCTGCAAGAGACCTGACCTCGCCCGTAGACATGTTGTCATGGTAACCCTATGATTTTTTTTTTGAAAGTTGTGGTATTCTTTATTTCAGAGGTAAAGCAGGTTACAGACAGATTGTTCTGATTCTGCAGGTGGATACCTCATTGTACTCCTGGACTTCTCTGAAACCACAATTCCAGGCTCTCCTATCTGCAGAAGGTACCTGAACGCATCACAATGCTGGTTACTTCAACTTCCTCTGAGCTGTGAATCACAGCGGTTCTGTTCCGAGTCGAGTTGGATCAGAGTGAACTTCCAAACCCAGGCAGGAAACTAAATCCAGATTAGAGATTCCTCTTAATCTGGCATCTCGCTGCAGGAATAAGCAGCCGGGTCCAGCCTCTGGTTGTGAGTCTTTCATAGGTTTACGAAGTGAACAAATGTCTTTAAAGGTTTCTTTTAATGAAAATGTATATGTTTTTTAATAAAAGACGTTAAATAAATCCTGATCTTTAAGCGTCATTGAGTTTCCTAAAAAACGCTACATAAGTTTGATGTCAGTTTCCAATAATTATATGATTATTGGAAACAATATTCGAAACTAGGATCTATACAGTTACAGAAACTAGATTTCAAGGTAATTAATAAAAGACAAATTCTAGCTTTAAATGCAATCAGTTTTTGTATTAAAGGAATCTAAAACTTCTAGAACTAGTCTGGTTTGGAAACTTACAAACATTTTTTATTTATTTTTTTCTACATGTTGACTTGATGTCTAAGAAAAGTAGCACCATTTATATAACCTGTATAAAAGCTGAAATCCAAATTCCACATTGAACAATTTGGATTTACTACAAAGTTGAAGAGCCTAAAGGATCTATTGGCTCAACCAATGGTGTTTAATGTACCTCATAATTTAATGATGGTAGGACTTTCAAGTGCAGAGCAGGCCCCTGACAATATATTATGCAAACAGTGGGCCAAAATGTAAAATATTCACTGAAGATACATAAATGGTACCAAAATGTTCATATTAATAGTGGATCTAGTCAATATGCCTCTCAAAGATTTATTTATGATTAATAATCATCATTATCATCTGGCATCACTAATATACAGCCATCAAGAAGATGAATTAGATGTTCCACACTATGAAGTGTTTTTTTTTTCACGAGCAAGGACCACGCCACAAACAGATACGTTTAAAGATTTATTTATGAATGTAATAGGGAGGAAGGGATGAAAGTATGGAGGGATTGAGGATCTTGATTTGGTCGTCTGGGAGAATGATGGAGGGCTTGGGACGCGGACACTCTGAGTGGGGGTATGTCATCGGGAGGAGATCCCTCTTATTTATTCCCGAGCCAACATAGGAGCCCCCAGACGAGACCTACAGCGAAAGGGAAGACAATGCACGGTTATGGATAAAGAGGTGTTAATGAAAGATGTAAGGAGAAAGGGAGGGTGGGTTTGACAAAACACAACAGACTGGGTAGAGTGGGTGAGCGGAGTATAAATAGGTCGCTTGATAAGTAGGAGGTGTGGTTTGGGCGTGGCCCTGCTCCTGAAACTAAGTCAACAAGTTAACTTCCACTTTTTTTCATTTTTAAATTTTAAAAAAGCATTTCATTTTTTCAAACAAGTCAGATTTTTGACTTTCTTTTCCTCATGAACCATACTTTCTTTGCCCTTTGTTGAAGCATTAAAGGTGATAAACTTTCATTTATGCGCAAAACTTTGAGCAAAATAAATCACTACATATTTTGCCACGCCTCTGTGTAGGATAGCAGCCATACTTTACCTCAGGATCTGGTTTGTTACAAATGTCATCAAACTACCAATGTTTGATGTTTGCTTAACTAATCGATGATCGAAACAGCTTTTCTCGAGTTGTTTCGAAAACTTGCAATTTGTTCTCTCTGTAGTTTGATCCATTCAGTATATCCACATTTTTTGTTTTTTTGAGTTTTGTGAGTTTTCCAAAAGGCTTTGCATTTTTTGAGACAGATCTAAAAAAAAATATCAGCAAAGTTACTCTTTGTTTAGTTTGTCGCTTGCAGACTCATCCACGGTTTTTATATAATGAAAGTTTTCTGACAATGTGATTTCTGGTGTAAAATTTATCATCCAAATTGTGATGTTGACCACAGTGCCACCTATTGGTCGGGAGTAGCAAATTTCTAGTAGTTAAGGGAAGTTTCCTGTTCTGTTCTTTTGTGTTGAGGCTTTTTATTTTTGGGGAGGGTAGTAGGGGGTAGGGTTGGCAGGAGGAAGATTCCTTGTATTTGAACTTGTAAAAAACCATCAGTTATTGTCTTTACAGTTTAAACTAAATTTATGAAATAAAGAGTTTAATAAGGTTCAGTCAGTCTTCCTATCTAAATCCTGAATAACAGAAGTCCTATATTCCTAACTGTCCCTGAATGCCTCCAAAGAAGGTCATCCGTCGGTTTAATCCAGAGCTGCAGACTTTAAATCAGACCTGTAGGTGAAGCTGGAAGGAACATGGAGCTCCTCTGATTTAGAAACCATTTAATCTCCAACCGCAGTCGTGTTATTTCCAAAGGAAAGCCTTCAGAAAGCTGGAAGAGTTTATATTTCATTATTAACAGAAAAGAACCAGAACAGCAGCAGGTTTCTGTTCAGATGTAACTGGGATTGAGATGTTTAAGTGGATATTTGAATAAAACCTGGTTTAGGTTGAGACATGTGGCAGCTTGAATTGAGAGAACGCAACTGGAGTGAGCAGATCTTCCATCAGACAGAAACCGTTTGCTGCTTTAAGGCTTCAGACTGCCGTTTGGTATTATCACCAAACGGCAGCCTCCATGCTGCTGCAGGAGGAACGCTGCTCGTTTCTGATCAAGACTGTGACTCCTGCAGCATCAAACCAGCAAACTCCTCCTGACGTCTGTTCATCACAGAGCAGCACAGAGGGAGATTTACACAAACTACAGTCACTGAACAGAAAATCCTCTGGGCTGACTGGTTCAAACATCAGGACGGCAAAAAGCTCACACATTAGAAACCAACACATAAAAACAGCAAAACGCAAATATACAAAATATACATAAAACAGAATAACAAATAAAATACTATACAGTAAGCAAAATATTTCAACATACATACCTTGGAGTTATAAAAAAAAAAACTATTCCAGTGGAATGTGCAACTGAATTATTTAAAAATGTACTTGAGCATTTATGGCAGACAACAGTGAAGTTGTGCAGATACCAGTATGGATGTAAACACTGAGTTTGAATGGATCAGTGATAGAGTCTAACTTGGTGGAAGGATCTATGGTAACATGTCTTTGTGCATTTGTGACCAAAGGAGCAGCAGTGGATTCACAACCTGAATCCTGACAAGATTCACAAGATTTTTATTTCAGCTTCTTGGGAGAAGAAACTTTTATAGTCAAGTGAAACAGATATTCTCATGTTGCTCCAGGCTAGTTATAACACATTTTAATATGTTGGTCTGGATCACAGGGGCTGATGAAGATGATGAAGAGGAAGAGGTCAGCTAAAGCCTCAGAGTCTGATGACTAATTAGCCGCTGATAATGGAATCAGATTAAATAGATCAATGACAGTGAATGATCTGAGCTCCCATGGATAAACTAAACGATGACTGCAGATTGAAATCAGTCAATTAAAAACATTTTTCTCTGCGTACAGTGAATTGTTCCGTTTTCATTCCTAATCTTCCCTCCATCATTTACTCAGAGCCAATCAGGTTTGACTGGTGACCTCTAACCTACAAATGTCTGTGGTCATCAGCCAAGGGACCAAAACTCACCTGAAACAGTGGCGCAAAAAGTGGGTATGTACTATATGCAACGCATAGAGGCCCTGAACTATAGGTGATGCCAGAATTAATAATCAAATAAAGACTTTGTGTTATTCTCATTTATTGACGTAACTACATAAGTTGTGCTACCACCCCACGCCACTAGAGGCAGTAGCAGGCCCGAAAAGGTGCAACTTAGGAGCAAATTTAGAAGTACACAAAAACTGTGAGCTGTGTTGAAGTAAATAAAAGTCAGAAGTTGAAATACATGCTGAGAGTGAAACTCCTTCTTAAAGATGAAGCTATATCCCAGATTACAAAAAAAAATAAAAAACGGGAGACTGCAGATAATATAGGAAATAGCGCCCCCTTCAATTCCGGAGTGCAATGGTCCCATTTCCACATAAGGTGTGAGACTGAGACTGTGAGACTAAGGTGTGGTCTGTCCCCGACCCTTTCTGTTTACTGCAGCAAAGTCCTCAAACAACAAGGTACTGGCGGGTAACTATGGCAACCAGTGACGGTTTAAAAGCCCGCCTAGTCTTTCTGCAGTCAGGTTGCGCGCGCATCCGCTGTGTTGATAAAAAATCCGTCAGACAAGCCCATATAAAACGAAACTGTCGTCACAACGTGGCATCACAATACAACTCCAAAGGCAGAATTCTGACATCACTAGCGATTATAAGCTCATCACATCCATCTACCTTCATCACAACCTCTTACCTGCCGTTGTCGTTAGTTTCTCGTAAGAAGTTACTTAGCAGTACATAGTAGGCAGTGGTGGGAAGTAACGAAGTCAATCTATAAATATATAGGCTACGTCTATCTATCTATCTATCTATCTATCTATCTATCTATCTATCTATCTATCTATCTATCTATCTATCTATCTATCTATATAGTACGTATATTACGTATGTATAGTATGTACGTAATTGAGAAACATTTTTAAAAAGTATTTATCTTTCTGGATGAAAATTGGGATGTTCCTTCTGAGAACATCCCTATGTTCCTCATCATAATGGCTGAAGAACATCTCAATATTCCTTGATTTATTTTATTCAAATTGTTATCTCTGGTTTAGATGGATATACAGGCGGGGAGCTATGGGTCGGAATAGTTTCAAGTCACTTTAAAGTTTATTACAGACGGGGAAAGTGCGCCCTCACCTGTTCAGAAAGGTTTATGTAATGTTGAAGTCACTGTCCGTCAATGGAATATATAGTAGTCAGTCCCAGTGACTGTTTCACTCACGGTTTAGCCAATGTGCTTCCTGGGTAAAAATGAAACGAGAAACGCGGCCCAAACTGCACCGAACTGCACATTAACCGTTTCCTGCTGTGCAGGTGATGCACGTTAGGGGCCCGGTCATTGGCCCCGCCCACTGAACCGATGCTGACCAGTTGCTTGTAATTTACTCAAGATGGATGTAGATGGAATGAACTGGTTTCCTATCAAGCTCTAAAAATCATAGATTCGGTTCTAGACAGGCCAACAGAAGTGTCTCTTTGGCTCACTTACATATTAAATCACTTTTATTAATCAAATCCATTATCTGACGCCCCGTTGTCATGGTTTCATGAGCCAACCTGTTGTTCTGAACCGTGTCAGAACCATCAAAGGACCTGTCCTGGTCCTGACTCGGTCCATTAACAGTTAACAGCCAGTGTCAGTAAACATGTTGTCCCGCTTCGTGTCGTCAGCGCTGCTCATTACGGAGCTGAAGACGATCTGGTTTGACAGCATCAGAACCGATGAGGATCTGAGTCTAGTGGAGCAGATGTTCTAGAATCAGAACTTTTATCTCAGCAATCAAAGAAATAAAATATGAGATTTTTACATTTTATTTCAGCAGATCAGACAGACTCCATGCAGAGGAGTGTGTGTTAGTGTGTGTTAACAGTGGACACTCAGTTGTTTAATAAATGAGCCCTCGGGGGAGTGTTGTGAGGAGCAGCACTGAGCATGCTCAGTAGCCTCGGGCCCGGCTGATGCGATCTGGATCAGTGTCGCCTCTCCTGACGAGCGGCTGCAGACGTCAGAATGCATTAACAAACTGATGCTGCAGGGCGACCCGAACTGGGTCACTCCTGGAGGGTTTTCTTGTATCGGATCCATCAGAACCGGCTCTATGAACCCAAGATCTATCAGATGTAGATCTAGGTCCATTCAGAAACCCAACAGGAGTCACATGAGTTGGTGTCTGTATAATCACAGACAGGTGAGCCCACAAAAAACCTTCCTGATCACACAGGGCGGGTGTCAGAACAGTGACCCAAAGTGGGGGTCAACCGGGGTCATGACCCCTCTGTGGAAAATGTTGGCAACCGGTACGCCCCTAGAGAACAATGTACAGGTTATAGAAAGACTTACATAGTCATCTTCTTTAAATAAGACATAAATGTAAAACCAGATAGATTAATACATTTCTAGAATCATAAATACAATTTTAAATAGATATATTTGGGCTAAAGTGATTGACCAAATTAATCGTGATGAACTGATTATTAAAATTATCATCAACAAATTTAGTAATGGAATAATGACAAACTGGAGTACAGACAGAAAAAAGGGACACTTTCTGGAAGAACAACATATTCAAAGTGATAATTAGGACAAAATTATACAAAAATATATAAATTTTACATTTAAGATTTTTAAAAAATTGTTTGTCTGTAAATTTGTTCCAAACTATTCAAGTAGCAGTTTTAACTTCACCTGATTCATATTCTGTGATCAATTTCTATTGTTATCCAATTATTAATTGGTTAATAAAAGAAATCAACAGATCGGCACTAGACTGTATTGATGCTAAGTCAAACATAACGGGCCGAGCTTAGAAGTATTTTAGAAGCTGCAGATTTGCTATAAATAACCAAACATAAACTACATGATTGCTAATTTGTTGCATTTTAGTCAATAAAATGTTTGTTTTCTTTTTTATAAGGACTTGAATTTTTTACTTGCATCTTTTCAAATTAATATATTTAATATTCTTCTAATTTTGTATTTTAAAAATGCTTAAATGACAAATGTATAGAATTTACCAATTTTTTCTTTATTTAAAAGATGAATAATCGAATAAATGCTAAATTACTTGATAACTAAAACAATCATTACTTTCTGAGTACATCTAAACCTACTAAGTTTTAGGTTTCAGACTTAACAGATCTGAAACAGATTCTGATTGTGACCAGCAGTGAAATGTTCCTTTAATTCGATGTTTTCTTGTTTGTGGTTCTGTTCAGAACCAGAACCAGAGGACGTAAATCTCATTCAGCTGAACTTGTCCTGCTTTACAGGACGTCTGCAGTCCTTTCTGTAACCTTCGTTCTTTTTCCTGATCAAAACATTCGCTGCTCCCCGTTTAACAGGCCGTTAACGTCTAACTGGACCTTTTACCTTGATTAGTTTGTTTGTAAAAGTAAATCAGATCTGCTGCAGCAGAGAGAACGGAGAGCCGGATGAAGATTACTGTCAGTTACATCATATCTGAGCTCACACTGAAAAATTAATCTAAGGAATCTGTAAAAAATAAAAAATAAAAAAAATAATAATAAAAAACTGAAAAGAGAAAACATTTCTGCTGAGTGTTTCTCTGTAATTTCTTGTGAAAAGACATGTCAGTAAACCAGCTTGG
>CAEGAF010038073.1:0-52531 GCA_903067075.1 Micropoecilia bifurca | reverse complement strand
ACACACACACACACACACACACACACACACACACACACACACACACACACACACACACACACACACACACACACCATTTCTCACTGCGACAGTAAGACTTGTACCATTGATTCCGGTTAAGTCTGATACTTTCTTAACGTCCGTTTCTGGCGATGCGTTTGGAAAAAAACAGCCTTTCCCCAGCCAAGAGAGCAGAGGGGAGGAGAAGCAGGGGACAGATCTGAAGAAAGTGAAGAAACACAGAGAGAAACAGGAGACTGCAGGCCGAGCTAAAGGGACGACTTACAGAGACAAATGTACTAAATTCAACTAAGTTCTTTGAAAGCTGCTACCAATAAAAAACACTGCAGAATTCACATTAAAGCACAAAAATTGCTTAATAATTTATGCTTGTAAAATAGTAACAATTATTAGGCGGTTTACAGATAATAGTCTTAATTAAACGGAAAGAGAGAACAGAGTTTCTACACATCTTTCGTTTGAAAATTTTTTTTTTTTACCTTTAATTACCAATTCTGGACATTTCGTTTGAAGTCATTTACTTTTAAAACACTCGTGCAACAGACAGATTATTTTCTCTGTACAGTCCACAAAATACAAGACAACTTGATGGAGGGGTTGACCTTTGACTCTGTTTCACAACTCTAAACAAAATTACGTCACTTTGAAATCACTGAGGCTCAGATTTCTCAAATCGGGACAGATTTGGAACTTTAAAATATGTATTCTCTTTTTTAATTAAAAAAAAAAAATAATAATAATAATAAATAAATAGCTCCTCCATTGCCTTTTCATTTTCAAATGAGTGTATGTGTGTTAATTTGTGGTATCTTGGAGAGAAGATTTATATCCCCCAAAAATATTACTACATATATATACATAGAAAATTGTATTTTTTATATATATATATATATATATATATATATATATATATATATATATATATATATTTGTTTCTAAAACGGATTAAGTGAGAACATTGGGAAACATCAGTTTTCTAATTGTGCTGTCAGCCTGCTGTGCTTTCCCCTGAATTATTATTCAGCTTCATTATGTAATTTCCCTTGGGAATTAAGTATTTCTGACTCGAAGTTGAACTGAATATTATTTATGGAAACATTTGGACAAAGGGTTTCCATCTCCAGACCTCAAAAGCCAACACGCTGCTTCAGCACGACTGAATAAATGGATGAATTGCCTGCGACGCATGATGCCAGGTTCTGCACAGGCCTGACTTCACTGCTGAACCAAGAAAACATGAAAACATGCAGGGCTCTGACTCTTGAAAACTGGAGTTGGACACTCTTGGTTTGGGTGCATGGGCAGTTTCTGTCACATATAGGTGTGAAGATGTTGATATCTAAAGTGCATTAAAGTTAAACGAATAAACTCATAAATGCCAACATGAACACAAAACACTTGCAAGACACATGGAAGTGTTAGTCTCTATCATCATTTTTAAATAAATGTTGTAATAGAAACACATTCTCTTCTGCTTTGAATTCATTCTCGTATAATATTTTGATTAATATTGATTAGCAATGCTCACATATGAGCATTAAGATCAATGTTAGTCATTTTTAACATACTGGTAGCTGTTCTATAAGTACAGCTGAGCCGATATTAATGGCTAGTGTTTATTTCCATCCTGTTGACATTTGTGTATATGTTTCTAGATGGGTGGACTTTTGGACATGTCACAGTGATAGTTATGCAGTAAAGGACTGTGGTGTCCTAAAGAAGTGATGTCAGCAGTGTGTCATTTTCATGGTGGCAAAAGAGTACAGAAACATATACAATATTAATAACATTGGTAAATATCAGCCATGATGTCAATTATGGCCTAAATGTTCATATAGGTGCATCACTAGTATTGACAAAGACATAAATAATAAAAGCTCAATTTGATTTATTCTTAGTTTTTATACAATAATGTATTTATTTCTTTAATAGATAAATCATTGTTTATATCAACTTTTTAGGAGGCTGCATGTAATACATTTGACTATTATACTATATTACTATTGAATGTTGTGATGACAATATTGTTTACAAGAGTAAACAGTATTTATTCATCCTCATTACTCTTGTCATTCAACTGGATGTTTCACAGATGTTTTCAGCACACAACAATTTTATACATTCTTTTTTTAAAACGAGGAAAGCTTTTTCTGTTATTGCATCAAATTCAAACAGCATTTTCTTTAAAAGATTAAATGATCTGTTGCCTGAGTGACCCTATATTCAAACATCAATTGCTATTTCTCTTTTACGTACTTTTTCTATTTCGTTGCTAGTGTCTATCAACTATTATTTTAAAGGCACAATCTGCACACATTTTCATTGTAAAGCTGTTCCAGCTGGCGGTGTCGTCTTGTGAAGTTTGGGTGGTTGGATGCATGGAGAGCCCAAAACACATCCTATTAACAGCAGATAGTACAGTAAGATGATTGTTTTTAACCTGCGCATACACTGATTGATTTATGTCACATCACACCCATTTCAACTTTAGCTTTTCATTAAGCTTTGTTTATATTGCCCTGAAAAAAACCCCGTCGAGTCTCGTTTTCTACAACACACGTAACGTATTTCAGCGTTTTAAAGCAGACACTAAAACTAGTCAACAACAAAACTCCAGAGTAATTACAATATTATAAACCCATGTAAAACAGGCCGCTCCTAAGCTAGGCTAGGCTAAGCTAGCCTAAGCTAAAGTAGGCTAGGCTAGGCTAAGGATGCCAACGTCACCAGCTACCTGCTGTTTGATCCGCTGAATAAACTCCTCCACACAGATCTCCTGTTGCCAGTCCAGAGGTTTCACTCTTTTAGAGGCCTTATATGTCGCTCTGATTCATTTCACAGGCTGTCCTGACCGATGAGACACCGTAATCATTGTGGACGTTAGACGAGCCTCCGGTCTCTTTCCTCGGTCTGAATCAGCTGACCACACGCAGGAAGTCGCAAACAGCTGGATGAGGAGAGATCGCCGCAGATTTTTGAGGGTAACACGATTATTTCCGCCACTTTTATCAGTATTATTTTCATATGCTTTTATATGTTTCGGTTCTACCAAATAATATCTTGATCATTTATTGGTTTTCTGTATGTTGTAGTGATTGGATGGAGTAAAATAAACAGAATCGATAGGGTCAACATCGTTCTAATCATTCTCAGAAAATACTCATGGAGTCTAATAAATGAAAAGGTTTTCATATCACAGAATTTAGTTCATATATAATTGCAAAAGCATAAACCGATTTTTTAGGTCATCTTCCTCTAAAGCTGCAGGTCTGCAGTCTGATATAATTTCTGATAAATATCTACTATAAGAAATATATTGCTATATTACCCCCCTTTTATTTTTTCTTTTAGGTTTTAAAATGAAGAAAAACACAAAACATTCACAGAAAAAATACATATTTCATTTTGTTGGTATTTGTGGAGAAACTGTGTAGAAAAAAGACATATTAATACAATTTCACACATAGGCCCAAAGAATTACTTGTGGCCCCAAGTTTCAGAAGCCTGCATCATAGAAGCTGAATAAATAATCCAGCTCTTGAAAAGTATTTTAGTCCGTTTAGGTCACTGTTTTTTAAGCCTCAGGAAAACTTAAAGAGTAACTCACTACATGAAATCTCAGAAAGCCTTCGATAAATTATAGGTTTTTTATATTGCTTTCCTTGCAGACGTATTAGTTTCTATCTGTCTACTGTTACTGAGTTTGTCCGATTTTTAGCAGCACGTTTGGAGCGCAACGTCCTCCTCGCCTTTAGGGGGCAGCAGAACGCCTGTTGAACTCGTAGGAACCAAAACACGAAGCAGAGCAAAGTTTGAACCGGAGTGCGTGTGCTTATTTTGCACGGCTACGCCGCATGTAAGCCAATGCGTATTCCGCTTTTTAATGTGTTATAATTCTTTTACCATGTAGTGTTTATATACCTGCAGTCAGTCCTTAATACTCCACGTGTTAGCTGGTGTTTGTCTTCCTCTGCAGCTGCTGTTACCCCTAAAAGTGAGATGCAGACCGCAGCAGGACTGGACTCTCCTCAGCGTCGCCCTCTATTTGGCGGAGCTCTGTCGGCGCTCGTCCCCTACAACGTCACCGACGTTAGCGAGCTGAGGGAGATCCCGGACAACCAGGAGGTGTTCGCCCACCCGCACACCGACCAGAGCCTGATCGTGGAGCTGCTGGAGCACCAGGGCCAGGTGGCCGACCAGGACGCAGCCAGGTTCCACTTTGAGGACATCGCGGGCAGCAACAAAGCTCAGGAGCCAGGGGCCTTCGAAGTGAGCGACGTTGTGGCCCTGGCCAAAGCCGAGGTGTCCCTGTCGGAGTGCAGCAGCGCCTGGGTGCTGAAGGGGACGCAGCGTGTGTCCAAGTTCAACGAAGAGGCCAGGAACACGGTGAGCGTCCACCTGGGTCTGCTGCGCCTGCCGCGCTTCTCCACAGATGTCCTGATAACCTTCAACGACCCGCAGAGCATCAGCCCCGACAGCAGCAGCGCCTCTGCGGCGCAGACGCACAGAGAGCCGTGGGCCGTGGACGACTTCCGGCGCACTTTACTGTCAGTGACTTTGCACGACCCTGGCCTGTTTGGCTAGAACTTTCCACCTCTTGCACCACCAGGCTCGGACTGTTTCTCTCACTCACGTTATAGAACATGCATGATTTTGGAGAACTAGAGATCATAGTTGAAATAGGTTTTTCTTTTTTTCCTGGCAGGCGAATTAAATTATAATCAAACTTCTCTTCATGTGGTCATGGCTTTTGTTATAAATTATGTTTCATGTAACTCTGACCTGTGAATGACAAACATCCCCTATAATATCCATCCCATTCAGCATTAAAAACGACATGCTCATACATCTGAGTAAGCATGATAGAAGTTCATAATTAAAAAAGAATAAGACCTTAGAAAAAACCACAGTTTGTCTCACTGTAACATGCTAGCCAGCTACAGTTGGTTTGTTGACATTTTGTAAACCACACACTTCAGATTGTTTCCTAGAATATTATGCAACACACCAACTCATGTTAGTGCATAATTGTTGAGTGGAAGGGAAATTATGTGTTTGTTTTCATTTCTATTTTGGGCCAGGTAAAATGAATCCTGGGCCACTAACTGACTTCAGAAGTAGCATATGTAAATTATCCTTACTAGAATAACTCCAGTTCTGTGAGGTTTGCTAGAGAACAAGGAACATCGTGAAGAAGAAGCAACTTTAGACGGTTAAGGGAGAAAATTGTGGCAAAGTTTAAAGCCAAGTTAAGTTCTTCATTACAAATTTTGGACATCTTACAAAAAGTTCTTTAAAATATCTGAAAACAAAGAGTACAAGAACACTGAAATCCTAAAGCCCCCCCAAAAAAACACGATGGAAGGCATTTTGGTCAGATGAGATCAAAATGAAAGATTTTATCAACAAACCAACCAATGTAAATGTAGAAAAACTAACATTTACACTGGGCTTTTATTGTATCATTTATAATTCTGGTTTATTGTCACAATAAATTCCAATTAATGTTTAGGAAAAAAACTGCCCATATTGTCAGGATTGTTAGGTTTACTGTTTTCTCCACCGTTTGTTCAATGGGCTCAATAAAGTATTTTTGCATAGATATCAGCAAATTTGAAAATATGATTAAATGCAGCTTCTGAGTGCAGATTAGTGATACAAATCACAATTCTTTATGTGGCTTGTGTCCTCAAAAGGTTTTCTTACAAATCGGTATGTTTTTCAAGAGCTTTGTGGGGCTATGATTGCTGTACCTTACCTAAAGAAAATGTCATAAATAGTTCTAATCATCACATTTGTTATTATCACAATAGAACCCCAAACTATCATCATAAAACTATAATTCCATGGCAAAACCCCTTACACTGCCCAGAGCATCATGCTAGCACAATGTTTTTCTTCAGCAAAGACAAGGAAACTTTGAGTTGATGCTACTCAAGAAAACTTTGAGCTAAAACATGAGCAATCCTGTAAGAAATCCTGTAAGAAACCTGTTTAAGCCTAAAAAAGACCTGAGAATGACGGGGAGGATCTTCTGACAAAAACAGAAATTGTTAGATTTTTATGTTAGACATTAATTAGAACAAAAGAGACATTTATTTTAGCACAAAATGACAAGTTTTTTAATAAAATATAATAGAAATACTGTTTCTAATGAGTAATAATTAGGACAACTGGATATTTATGTTTGGCTGTGGTAGGACCATAGAATTCTTATGAATTCTACCGTGTATCAGAGGGTGCTTGGGGGAAAATATGAGATCATCTGTTAAAAAAAGAAAAAAAGAATCAGTTAGAGCTGAAGCAGAATGCGGCCCTGCAGCATGACGACCAGAAACTTGCCAGGAAATTCACCGAGGACTGGTTGAGAGTTAATGAAAGAAATGGAAAGTCCTAGAAATGAGACCGAGCCCAGACATCTTGTTTTTACAGACTGTATAATAGTCCTTAATCATTAATTTTTTCAACACAATCTTTGTTGTTTACTTCAAGAAGTGTGGGTTTTGTGTGTGTGTGTGTGCTACAGAAATGCCAGGTAGATGCGCAACTGTGCGTCAACGGGGTCGTGTCAGAAACACATTCTGGCCCAGAGTGACTCTTTAGAAGCGCACTTAAACCATTACTTTCATCGCAGACTATATTATTAGTCTGTTAGTGACTGCCAGCTTGGACTCCACCGTTTAAATCACCATATTTCTAAGAGTACAGTGGCAATACAAAGTGTCTCAACAGCAAAAGTTCATATTAGTTAAGGGGATATGTGATCACACAGATGATGGGGGAGGTGGGAGGTAAACTGTAAGTACTAAACCACTAAACTGTTTCGGTGCTCTGGATTTGGCCATAAACAGAGAGCAGCCTGGGGATGGCTCTCAGCAGGAATATGTATTAGGTCATGTGTTTCCATCATTCACAGCAGTGGGTTCATGGTGGAATAATTCATCCTTCTGAACCTTTTAAACGTCTTGGAGAGACTTCATTCACGAGAGAGTTTGTTGAAACGCAAAATTTATGGGACGGAAAATGGTCATCGCTTTGAAAGGTGAAACCAGGCTTTTCGGATTTGAAGTCACGCAGAACATAATTTGAGCCGTTCTAAGGATGAGGTTCAATCATTAGAAAGGGGGAGAGGGGTCAAGTTTCAGCAGGCGTTTACTGTTTTAATAAAACTGGCCACAGCGGGAGACGGCAGGTATGTCTTGCATACCAGTTAAAAGGAAGTGCAGCCTGTCTCCCCAAAGCCACATCAAACCCTCCTCTTCCTCTGGCTTAATCCTAATGGATTAAAAGCTCATAAAGTCAGGCATCCTTTTCTCCTGGAGCAAAGCATTCCTTTAAGCAAAAACACAACATTGCAACAGCAAAGTCTCCTTCAGATCACTTTGGATAAACCGGCCATTACTGGTCCTGTTTGTCGTAAAGTTAATAATGTTGTTTTCCGGGGCCTGATGAGGAGGTTTAAGGGAAAATGCATCCAAGCTAATGTCTGGAGATGGTTTTCCAAACTCCCATCAGGCTGAGGCTTTTCCGGAGCTTTAAAAACATCATCAAGTTTCCCGACTCGCGATCACAGCAATCATTTTTAAGTGCTGTCATGATGGTTTATGTCCCGACTACCGAAAATGTTGCCAACATATCCGCGCCGAAAGGATGTGAGTATGAATGCTAAACATGCTTTGCTCCAGTATATCTGATACTTCCTGTAAAACAAGCTGGTTTTCATTAGTCAAGCAAAATGTGAGTTTTACTGAAACACAGCAGCTTGTCAAGACATTTCTTCACTAAAATGCTCCGGTTTTACAGTAACACATTTCATATCTCATATGCTACTTGCATATGAACCCAGAGCTAGCCTGAAGCATAAACAAACTGAGAGGAGTTGGATGGTTTTTTTTATGGCCCATCTTTTGTAACTCTAACTTCAGCTTTTCTGAAGAGGCTTTTCACAAGATTTATGGTGATGCTTATGGGAATGTTTTGGTTTTTTCTTGACAATTTGTTAATTTATAAGGCCTGACTCACAGTCCTTGGTTCATATTTATCCCAAAGGTGCCCTGTTGGGTTGATGTCAGGACTGCATTTCTTTTTTAACCTTGCGTCGTGCACTGGTGAGCAGTCGTGTTGGAGCAGGAAGGGCCCATCCTGAAACTGTTCCTACAAAGTTGGGAACATAAAATTGTCCAAAATGTCTTGGTTGTTTTGATTTTGGGTAGGTTATTGAGTTTATATTAAGGATTAACAAAAATACAACAAACATTCACTATTTTAAAACTAGAATTAAATGCACAAGTGTGAATTTCTTGTGACTTTTAGCTAATTGAGTCATGGTAAAAATTACCACCACATATGGAACAAAAGGATAATATTTCCAACGAGTTATTTCAGAAGCTTGTTGATGGCTTCAGAAACATGTTAAAGGTACAACATGGTAAAGGACATTTGACTAAACACTAGTGAGAATGTGTAACTTTGACCCCTTTTAAAGTATATTTTTAATTTTTTTTACCAGAACTGTACCAATGTAAGTATTCCAGACGCTCAGCTGTAAAAAGTTCCAACTGGTCTAAAAGAAAACACGTTTATGAGCCTGACTCACATCCTCAGTGATTCTAATAGGCATCAGTCACAGGTGAATGCATAGTTCCTGTTCAGAGACCATAGTCATTTTGTACCAAATCTCATCTGGTATCACTGTGCTATGTCCACTGAACACCCCTCTCCCCTTCAGGGACTGTCTCTTTCCAAACATCCCTCCCTCCATCTTTTTTTGGACTCCATCCTGAACAACTTTCTGCTTCTTGTGCCAAAATCCCTGGCCCCAGCCTTAGAAACAGAGATCTGCTGCTCTCATCAGGACCCTGGAGCTTTTCATTTCATGAATTATGGTCTTCTCTGAGTCTATCTTTGTCAGTCCCAGGAAACTAAAACTCAAACAGGCGACTTGGAGATTCTACTTTGGGTCACAGCAGAGCAAAACTGGAGGAAGTGATTGTTGCCTTTGAATGTTTAAAAAAAAAAATTAATTACCTTATTTATTTTGATCATGGTTTTTATAAATAAAGATAAGTTTCAAAGATTAACTCACAAAATAGAACCTTTGAAAATAAGTTTATTAAAATTAAAGAGCAAAACAGATATAACCAAAGCCCTCCTCAACAGTAGGCTTCATAAAACAGTAATTACAAGGGGAACATCTAACTTCAATCCAGGTTTGTGTACTTTTGTGAAACTAAAGAACGTTTAATCAACCTGTTTCTTCTTCTTGCTCTATTTTGAGGTACGGTTGATTTTTGCAAAGTGCTCGGACATGGCCTCAAGTGCACGGAAGCGGTGAGACATCGAATTCTTTACTTCTTGGGGAAGTTCAGCGTAGCTACAGATAAGAGAGAAAAGAAAACGTTAGAGCACAAAGAAAAGTAAGTACTTTTAAAAACGATAAATTGACAGAGGTACTTTTCCCCCTGATAGGACCGGGGCTCTGATTTGGTACTTTCTGTATCCACTCTAACAGTGCGTTATCCTCTGGCTCCCTCTTGTGGTAGAAACATAAATAGTTTACGTTTTGTCATATCCGTCTGGCTCGAAACAGGGATCCCATCCAAATTCTGAAGGCCCTCTGGGCTCCACGATCATCCCCTAAATTACATTGAGAAGCATGTCAGAGGCAACACTACACAACGCAGCTACTGAAGAAATGCCAGTGAGACAGAATCTAACCTCAATTTTCCCTCTGAAGAGCTGCACGGGTTCACCTTTCCCAGCGCTGAATGCAAGGGTGCAGAGAGCCCACGCCGATTTATCCTCAAAGCCAGCTAAGAGCTTGTGAAGGCCTGGATTACAATCCCACATCCAAATACCAAAAGATTAGAAATATTGCAGAGCTTTACATGCAACATTAAATTAACAATTACTTTACTACTTACCTTCTGGATGTAGTTGATCAATAAACCATTTGCTAGAAACAAACAAAAACTATTAATTTTGGTAAAGTTTTATGATCTGAGATGTACGACTTTTATTAGGAGTAAGAACTGCACTTACATGTAAGGACCAGGCAGTCCTCCTAAGGCCCTGAAACACAGGGAGGTATCCTCCACCATGACTGGTCCATCAACCTTCCGGATAAAAAAAGACAACGGCAGTTTCACTTTTATTCTGATATCAGGTGAAAATGAGGGGGGGGATCTTGCGGTTTTGCAGTTAGGATATAATGTACCTGCCGCGCTGCCTCCTTACACTTCTGTATGGAAATTTCATCCGGGTCCCCCTGGTACTCGGGCACTGGGTTAAATTAAAGAAGCGTGTTCAGAGATAGAGACTTATGCCATTATTTTCTTTATATATGTATTCTAACTTGTAGTGTACATGTTTCCCACCCAAAATAAAATAAAAAAAACTAATAAAATTCAGTAGAACTCAATAATGTTTTCACGAGAAGGGGACTGTGAACAGAAACTTTCTTTTAAACTTTTGGTCTGTATTTGCCTTATAATTGGTAACCTTATCATTGTCTAAATGGAATTTCAAAGTACATAATTATAAAGTGAAACATGATTAGAAATAATAATGTGGTGTGATCACCCTCACTTTCTCAGTGTGTCCTTAACCCCGGATCGGGCTTTGCCTTGCTACGGTTATTCCTATTTCTTTTTTTTTTTAAACCGCAGTTTCTTCTTCCACCTAACCTTCCATTAATATGCTTTTATTATTAGACCTTTTGAGGCTTCCCCTCCTTGTGGAGTGTCATTGCATTGATTCTCATCTGAACATCTGTCAAGTCTTTACAATAATTGTGCAGCCCACACTGACCCAAACTGAGGTTCAGAAAACCTTTGGATTTGTTTTTGGTTAACTGAGTTAGGATCTAACACCAATTTTCTTCCAATATTTAACCTTTTCCAGTTATCCTAATTTTTCAAGACACTTATATTTGGGGCTTTTGTTAGTTGCAAGCCATAATAATCAGATTTAGACAATCCTGGTCGTGGAGGGCCAATGTCCTGTAACTCTTAGATGTCTCGCTGGTCCAACACACTTGAATCCAACAGCTAAATCACCTCCTAAGTGCAGTCAGGTTCTCCACAGTCCTGCTAACGACCCCATTAGGGCCTCGAGTTGCCCGCCCCGCTCTACGGGGTCTTACGTAAAGAGTAGTTCATAATATCAAAAGTGGAAAAGTGTGGTCCACAAATAAAAGTCGATGTTTTACATGTTGTCATGTAAAGCATCGTCCCTAAGCTGCTGATGAATGAGGTTATTTATTTTAAGTGATGTACTTACAATCAATTTTTTTTAACACAACTTTGTAGGGAAATTGGTCTCCGAGTATGTGGACGACCTGAAGAATGGGGGGGGAAACAAAATTAGAAATATAAACGGTACAAACACAGCCTGGAGCGGAGTGAATGGGAGAGGTGTAAAAATAGAGACTTCAAACATAAAACAAGACAGTAAGAAATAACAAAATGTCAAACTCTTACTTCTTCGAGTTTCTTCGCGTTTCCAGTCACAAAGACGAGAGTTTTCTTTGCTGGGACAGCCATGATTAACCACACCGGAAGAACTAAAAAAGAAAAAAAACCCGGACCTTAACAGTTTCACTTTAGCCAATGAAATCCCTCCCTTCACCTCGCAGCGAATCAGGTACGAGCAAGCGTCCTCGCCAACGAAAGAACTCACCAATCACCTTGAGGTGCTGTCAGAAATGTTGTCCGGGTAGAAAAGTGAGTCCGAGCAGCCATGCGGAGGAAAAAATAGTTCTGGAAAGTAACAGTTGAAACGAGTTCACACGCTCGAGGGACAAGATGAGCCTTTTACCTCGCACCGCCGAGGAGTTCAGCTCTGCAGAGTACTGGGAGAGGTTCTTCAAGAAGCGAGGGGAGAGAGCTTTTGAGTGGTACGGAGACTACAACAAGCTGTGCGGCGTTCTTCACAAATACATCAAAGTGCAGGATAAGGTGGGAGAAACAGTATCCCGCCACAATTTAAAACTTTCATAAACCCATGACTGCCTTTTATGCACAGTTCTCCGTGTCGTTGCGTTCCTCCCTGTAGGTGCTGGTCGTCGGCTGTGGTAACTCTGAGCTGAGCGAGCAGCTGTATGACGTTGGCTACAAACACCTGACAAACATAGACATCAGCGAGACCGTAGTGGCTCACATGAACCAGCGAAATGCGGAGCGCAGACCCGGCCTGACCTTCCATCAGGTGGACGCCACCCAGACTCCCTATGAGGACGCCAGCTTCCAGGCCGCTCTGGACAAAGGCACTCTGGATGCTATGGCATCTGAAGAGGAAGGAGCTCTGGCCAGGAGGATGATCACCGAGGTAAAGAGGGCAGCAGATGCAGCACCAGACAGATTAACAAAAAAGATTCACGTTTTTTTGTCCACCCGTCATTGTGTTCCTGCAGGTTGGTCGGGTCCTCAAAGTCGGTGGGCGGTATGTGTGTGTGACTCTGGCTCAGGAGGCTGTGATCAAGCTGGCTGTGGAGCACTTTGTTCACCTGGGCTGGGCCATCAGGCTTCACTGCCTGCAGGAGGAAAGAGGGAAAGAAGAAGAAGACACCTTCGCTCTGCCTGTTTTTGTCCTCGTCTGCACCAAGTTCCGCCAACCCACCCCTACTCCCATCCTAGAGATGTGTGTCGGAGATGATGGAGCGCCTGTCAGACACACACAGGTGTGTGAGCTTTTGTCTGCCGTGAGGGAGTATCAGGCTTATTCTGTTCTGAGGAAGAGACTTCGTACAAGCACAGACCCTGGCTCGAGTCTTTCCCTAACGCTCTGTAACGCCAAGACGGGTCTTCCCAGATACACTCTCACAGTGCAGGATTGTCCGCCTGGAGCCAAAGTGCCAAGATCAAACCAATTTGCTATATTTATAGGTGAGCTCTTCATTTCTCCATCACATTGTTTTTTTTAATATTTTGTTTCTTCTTACATTGATTCCGGTTGCCTGACTGTTTTGTTTTGACAGTACCCAGAGGGAGTGAGACGGCTTGGCTTTATAGCTCCACTGAGGGCAGGAGGCAGCTGGCTGCCAGCGCTAATTTTCGTCGCCTGGTTATTGCTTCGATGCACAGGAATCAGGAGTACACAGACATGCAGGCAGTCCAATCAGAGCTCTCACCGGTGGTGATGGACCTGGCTCCACCCGGCATGCCAACCAACCAGCAGGTAAACACGCAAGGACTTGTGCCGCTTAAGTTTTGTTTTTTTTGTTTTTTTGCATTTTGTCACTATCCACCCACAAATTTCAAAGATTTTATTTGATAGATCAACACAAAGCAGTATGTACTAAAAAAGAGAATGGAATGCATTTGTATCTATCCCTCAGAAGTGAATACTTTGTAGAGGGACTTTTTTTTTGTTTATGTTTAAATTTTCTTTGGACGTATAGATTGAACGAACATTTCAGAAAGTCAACTTTCAAGTCTTGTCATAAATTCCTATTTGGATTTATTTGAACTAGGTCCTTCTAACTCACGAGTGTGCTTTGATCCAAGCCACCCCTCCGTGGCCCTCCTCAAGCATCACAACTGTTCTGGAAGTGAAACCACTTTCACAGCCTCACGTTTTTCTGCCACACATAATGTTTTGCATGTACGATTAAAAAAAAGTCAAACGTTGGTCTCACTCGACCATTCCCCTACATTCGGACCTTCTACAAAAATGAGTTTGTTGCGGCTCTGGAAAAACTTATCCAGTAATCCATTCAGACTCTCGTTCTTCATTCAGGTGCCGTTTCTGTCGGTGGGAGGGGATCTCGGTTGGCGAGAAGAAGTCAGCAGGGGAGTGAGTCAGTTCAGTGGGGAGTACTGCGTGGAGAACATCAGAGGAGAAGATGGAGAATTGTATCGCAGGCTCGTGTTCCTGTCCAACATTTCCTTGGTTCAGTCAGAGAGCCGACTCGTTCCACCAAGTACTGGTTATTTCTTTTTATTTTGCATTTTAGATTTTTCTTTACTGCACTGCATTTTAACTAATGGAGCATTTAAGCAAGATCAACACAAAGTCAGCGCGTTGTTAAACATTTAGTGTGACATTTTTCCGAAAGGACGAGTTCATTTTGTGGCAAAATGGAACCAAGTAAAAATCAACCAAGCAACTATTAGCTATCATTTCAGCAGTTACAAGGACACAAACATCTTCACACAGATATTATTTATGGAAAAAATAAAAAGTGAAAAAAACTCAGTCATGACATTAATTAACTGACATAAATTACCACCAAGATATTTGTAGTTTCTTTAAATTAAAGATTCAAATGGGTTTGTTTGCAACTCTAAGCAAATAAACAAATGCTGCACATTTGAAATCTGTAAATGTGGAATATGTATGTCTTTGGCCAAAAAATAGTCTGCATTATGGCAAAGCTAACTACAGAGTCTATAATAAGTATTTTCCCCTTTGGATATTGTATCATTTTTATTGGCTTTACAAATAACGGTCAAGAAGTTTAGCATGTTAAGGAAAAAATGTTGAAGCCGATTTTCCTCACTAGGCTCTTTCTTGCATGGTCACTAAGTTTGGGAAGATGACTTGATTTGGGCAGATTTACACATGACATATTCCTTCCATCTTTTGATGATGGATTAAACTGAACTCCGGATTTTTTTTTTATCCATCCCCGAACATGTACTTTTCCATAAACCTATCTCTGATTTGCTTGGAATGTCCTTTTGTCTTCATGCTATGATGATAGCCAGCAATACTGATTAACCAGACACTGTGCTGTTGTCACAGTCAAAGGTGCATCTACTAACTGATTGAAGGTGGCGAATATTTAAGCAATCACTAATTTTATGCTACACATTTTATTTAACTGTCATTTATGTTGTAGAAGTTAGTTTTCACTTTGACATTAAAGGTTTTATTTTAAAATAATGAAATGGAGACCAATGATATGAATAAATGAAATGGATAAAAAATCTGTGTCTCAGCAGCATCAAGTCACAAGAAGAAGAGCAAAAAGAAGACCAAGGCAGCAGTTCTACCTTCAGCCTGTCTGCCAGTGGACAGCGGCTTCCTGTGCTGCGCTCACCACGAGGTCATGGTGGCTGGTCTGTCTATGCTTGGCGTGGGGACCCCACAGAACAAAGGTGTGTGTGTGTCCGTGCAGACCCGACATTTTTCATGTACCACAACCTCTGCATGAGTTAGCATTTGATTCATCTTTACAAACGTTTTCCGACCGTCTTCCTTCCTAGACGTTCCGGTTTCGGTGCTCCTGGTGGGCCTGGGCGGAGGAGGCCTGCCTCAGTTCCTCCGAGACTTTGTGCCCGATGCTGCCGTCGAGGTAGTGGAATTAGACCCGGTCGTCCTGGAGGTGGCAAAGGAATGGTTCGGATTCCGACCCGACGATCGTTTGACCGTCACGATTGGCGACGGCCTGGAGCGCATCTGTTACCTGGAGAAAAAAGGTCGGAGTGGAAATAAGGAGTCAGCAACGTTGACAGAAAAAAATCAACAAACTCACATCTGACTTTTTTTTTTTCCTTTACAGGTGGCCATTTGTTTGATGTCATCATGTTTGATGTAGACAACAAAGACAGCTCTGTGGGGATGAGCTGCCCTCCTGCTGCCTTTGTAGAAACTGCTGTTCTGCAGAAAGTTTTTAACCTGCTCACTCCTAGAGGTAAACAAGTGTTTGATTTTACTTCATATATATTCCTGGAAGGAAAAAAAGCTTAGAATATTCTGCAATAGTCTTGAGATTGAAGTGGAGGTACATATCTAACAAAAAGGTACAACAGCATGGTTTTGATAAAGCCTAGATCCTTCTCAAAGTCTTGACCTACTTGCAATTAAAATTAAAGATCTCTGATGAGACTTGGAAGTTGCTAATTTCAGATGTGCACTATTTAGTCTATATGTGATTGAACTCTTTTGTGAAGAATGATTTCAGTTTCTAGATATACAAATCTGATAAGTTCTGACTTGGGGTTAATTACATTACATATGCATGCCACATTTCAGATTTATATTTATGAAAAAAAAAACATTAAAAACCTTCATCACTCCTTCCATGTAAATTGACTTCAGTATGCAGCACTTTGTGTTGATCTGTCACATAAAATCCCGATAAAATACTCTAAAGTTTATAGTTTCAACATGACAAAATGTGGAAAAGTTCAAGGATTAATAATATTATTGCAAGCCTCTGAACCCCAAACATGCTTTATTGTAGCTTTTAATGCCAGAATGATTTAAGATGTGTATCAGTGTCATTACATATGTTTTGGGATTATGTTATAATTCTGGAATGCAGATGTAGAGGAATCGTGTGTGTGTGTGTGTGTGTGTGTGTGTTGGGGAAGTGGGAAGACAAGACCAAACACAAAATAACTTGGTATCACATATCCGAAACAAAACTGAAAGTAAATGCAAGAATTTTGTGTTCATTTGAGTATTTTAAATGTTACCGTTTCATTTTACACACATTACCAACTTATTTAGATTTAAGGCTATTAAAACAGAAATATAGTTTTTTCATTTGTTTGTAATACCATCCTTTTGAATCTATTGCTGCCAGGTCTGTTCATGTTAAACCTCGTGTGCCGCGATCCAGTCCTGAGGAGAGACGTGCTCGAGCGCGTCAAGAGCGCGTTTCCCACTGTTCTCTCTCGAAAGATCGCCGAGGAGATCAACGAGGTCCTCCTGTGTTCGCGAGAAGAAAAGAATGCCGCGCACATCCTTCCATCCTTGAGCCAAGCAGCCAAGAATTTCCAGAGCATGTTGTCCTGTGACAGAACTGAACCCAAACGAAGGCCACTCATAGACATTACAGAGATGATAAAAGATCTAAAACTAGAGTAACTTTTTAAGCACAGGAAAAAAACCAACTAAACATGCATTTGTAATGTATGACTAATAAATATCAGGCCCATTTTTTCTTTCACTTGCCTCTGGTTTCTCTTTCACTCCACTGTGCACACTCCCTCACAGGCTAAGAATGCAGCAGTGTTATTTACAGTGGATGAACTACACACTCTGGCTCTGGTTGCTGTGTTCATAGGGCGGCAGTTTGTGCCCTACCCTACTCCAGACCTGTGGGAGTTTAAATAGCTGCAACCTCAAGAGCAGTGATTGCATTTTTAGGTGCTAGCTAATTGGCTACAAAGTTTGTCTGTCTTCTGATTTCGGGGGAAGGTGGGAGGGGGTCAGAGGAAGGGCTGCTCCGGAGAGGCAGATTTGTTCACTTATGCGCATGCGCAAAAAACTTCATTCCGTTAGCTGTCAAAGCAGAACGTTCCTACTTTTATTTTCCATGGAGCTAACTTAGGGAAGCGGGGGAACTATGGAAAACTTGTCCGGAGTTTTGAGGAGAGGAAACACTACAAACGTTTTAAGGTTTGAGTGAAGAAACATGTCTTTAGCGAACTTTATAGGGAATATTGTTTCTTTGACAACGACAAGGACCGACGTTGCTTTCTTTACTCCGGAGTGCTAACGGCTGGTCCTGCCTTGGAAAAAGCAGCAGTAGCCGCAACCCTGTTCGTGTGTACTATGCTTTAAGTTTTTATGCTTTAACTTCATAAAGACTTTATAACGCCGAGTAACATTAAAATATGCTAGTTTCGCTGTCGAGTGGCGTTGACTAGAAAGGGGGAGGAAAACAGGAAAGTTGGGGCTGGGCAGGCAGCAGCCCTCGTTGCGATGGGCAACCGTGGGATGGAGGACCTGATCCCGCTGGTCAACCGGCTCCAGGAAGCTCTGGGCACCGTGGGACAGAGCTGCAGCCTCCACCTGCCGCAGATTGCCGTGGTGGGCGGCCAGAGCGCGGGTAAGAGCTCCGTGCTGGAAAACTTTGTTGGCAGGTAAGATCATCACTCAACTGTTAGCAGAAAACAAAAAAAAAAATCCCCTTTGCGCGTGAATCCCTCCACGTGGAGTTTCACTATCTGCAGAATGAAGGGGGAACCTCGGAGTGACTAAAGCAAAAAGCCAAGACAGAACTTAATGTTTATGTATTTTTATGTTCTGTTAGAAATTTAAATCTTTTATATTTTGAACAACCTAATAATTTTGTATATTGTCTTTATTAGTAACTACACACCAAAAATCAGCTGATTTGATATGTTAGGGCATTTTAGAATTCCTGCAAAAAGTTGTCAATTACGCTAAATTACTGTTCCTATTACATGAATATCTATATTCATAGATATTCATGTTATTCCTCTCCCTAAAAGCCATGCATTAAAAATATTAGCAGCGGGGTACCGCCGACTACCTCTTGGAAGTTCCACTGCATAAGTTTGAAAATGTGGAAAAGTGCACAGGTGGGGTTAGTTTTTCAGCCAAAGTTATTCATCACATCCTTATGTTTGGGATTTATTTATGCTTATCTAATAATATGCTATAAGAAATTTGACGTGTTATAGTTAGTTAACTGATGTTTCTACTGACGTAAAGCCATACAGAGAAGAAACTCTGCCACTTTAGAAACATTACAAATTACCATCTCTTGTAGATCTTGGAGGAAGACTGAATAAACAAAGGATAAACGCTATGCCTTACACAATCTAGTATTGGTGGTTCTAACCTGAATCGTACGCAGGGTGAGCCCCTCTTGTTGCTGCCTCACACACACACATTTGCACCAAAACCCACCCCCCACATTTATTTGTCCATTATCTATACCAGTTGCATTTGCAAGTTGCCGGGACACAGTGGAAGAAAACTGAAGTATCTGGTGAAAACCCAAATGCATGTGGAGAACATTCAGTCTCTATAGAGAAATGGCGCAGGCTAGGATTCAAAATTAGAACCTCCTTGCTGCAAAGCATACGTTCTAACAACTGCTCCACCAACATATTTTATTATGTATAATGTCAGAAACACTGAAAACAAAAATCAGAATCCCCCTTTTCCAAATATATTGCTTTCAGTATAAGCCTTCTCAATATAAAGTGGTAAACAATGCCAGAAAAGCATTCAAATTCTCTTTGGTATTTAAAAAAAAAAATTATTTTGTAAATCTCAAATTGTGTCTTCAAAACCTTTGCTCAGTGTGAAGTAATTTTGACATCTTACTCCTCCAAATATGCAAAATGCTGAATTAGAGATGGTGAAATGTCTGTGCTATCTAAACAGCGCTTCAATTTTCAAATCATATACCTACTTCAGTAGCATATCAACAGCAATATTTCCTCCACTGTGCGCAGCATAGGTGGTGCCTGTTTCCTATTGACTGGACATGCAAGTAGGAAATGGGGAGCTATTTATGGCCTTAACTGTGTTAAAGCCATACCACCAATATTAAAAACCACCACTGCTACATTTTATTAAATACTTCTGAACGGCAATAATTTAATGCTCTTAATTTACAGCGTAAACAGAAGTGTAGAGAGTGATAAGGAATAGAAAAGGTCTAATGAATATGATCTAAGCTTCTGCCTAATTTGTAGCTATTTAGTTTAGATTTTTCTGCTCTCTGTTTTAAAAGTGCCTCATTCTGAATATTTTCTTTTCCTTTAGAGATGTTCATGACTTGTGGGAAGAACGGACATTTATTAGCTGGTGTTTGAGTCGTCACCCTCTTGTGGGTCAATTTATCAGCAATTTGTCCTTCAAAAATCTGTATGTTTGTTGTTATTGATCACTCTCAGAACTACTTCTGAGTCTTTATTAATTTGTCTTCTATTCCTTTAATCTTCTATCCAAAAATAATAAATCAAATCTATTGACACTACAAGTCTTATATGCATAAATTTGTAAAGTACTGTTGGGTGATTTATATGGTCAAAATTAAAACAATAAGGGTCTCTCAGCGACCAAGTGAAATGGATATTTCAGGCATCTCCCAGTGTTTGTGTGTTCTACATCATGGAGTCCAACAGAGCGCCTTGAGACATGTTTGCCAGTGTGAAGTGGTGGATGCCAGGCGTGGCGTTGTGACGGGACTCAGACCAGCAGTTTATCTCACACGCAGGTTTTTTTGAAGGCGGTAATGAGGACTGAGGTCAACGTGACTCCTGGAGCACAACCCTAGTCAGCTTACAAGTTATTCACATGAGTAAAAATTGCCTGAACAAAGCCTTATTTTGTCCCATCTTCCCTAGACGGATGAAAGATTTCATGGTTTTAAAAATATTCCTGCTCTCTTGGTGAATAGCGTGGTTGTTTGAGTAGGTTACAAAGCAAACCGAAGCAGCAGTTGTAATGAACACACCAGTTCCCATCTGTGTCCATGTTGATATTTTAGCCCTGTTTTGCAGGCCTTTGTTTCAGGATTGTGTTATGACAACCCTTTCTGTAGTGGACCTCAGAAGCTGTCTGACCGGCAACAGGATGTACTAAAACAAACTTCCTGAATAGGATTTTAATAGGAAAGGGGAGGGTTATTTTGCACCCTCTGCGTCACTTTCATCAAGTAACAATCTTTACGTTTGGTGAAAACCAGTTTTGTGGTCTTTGTCATCAAGTTAGTCCTGCCAGTGGTATGTAAATTGTATGACGCTTCGTATTAGGAAATCATGATATCATCATAGCAGTTATTGTCATAGCTTGGTTTGTTGCAAATAGAATTAAAACCATGTTTCTGAAATACTGACTGCTGCTTGCCCGTTGTCTGTCTGTGTGTGTGTGTTTTATGGGTGGGTGTGTCTGCATTTTTTTTTCTTCAAAATCGGTCTTCCTTATCTAACAGAGACTTCCTTCCACGGGGTTCAGGAATTGTCACACGGAGACCGCTAATCCTTCAGCTCCTAAACTCAAGCGCAGGTAAACATCACAGATGCAGTTCATGTGTCACTCCCTAGTACGTCCTCCCTGTTACCACTAGATGGCAGCACATGTTATACCTTAAAAGGCTGGAGTTGTGTTAAACACTCATTTACTTTTTCTCGTTTAATAAAATGCTTCCAAATAGAAGTAGAATTGCTTTAGCGCTGTGTTGGTGATGACAAGAGTCAAGCAGACATCTATTGATGGCATTGCGCTTGTTTCACTGATGTTTCTTTTGCTTACTGTGTGTCCTTCAAGAATACGGGGAATTCTTCCACTGCAAGGGAAGGAAGTTCACAGATTTCGGTGATATCCGCAGGGAAATTGAGTTGGAGACACGCAGACTCACAGGATCAAATAAAGGCATCTCTCCTGTCCCCATCACCCTCAAGATTTACTCACCTCATGGTAACGCAGTTTGTTTTTCCTGTGTTACTCATTACCCGTCCACTAGATACCATACATCTGGTATAGCTGAAATAGCTGTGACCTCTGTGTGTTTATTTCTGTGCTTAAAGTGCTGAACCTGACTCTCGTGGACTTGCCCGGCATCACCAAAGTACCTGTGGGAGACCAGCCAGCAGACATAGAGTACCAGATACGAGACATAATCATGCAGTATATCTGTAAGGAAAACTGTCTTATTCTGGCTGTCACGCCCGCTAACACTGACCTGGCCAACTCAGATGCACTTAAGCTGGCCAAAGACGTTGACCCGCAAGGTAACTTGCATCTATTTGGGGGATGACTGACAGATTTTTGACTCAAGTTCTTGTTTTTGATTGAAAACTCTCGATTGTGTTTACATATCCCCAGCAAATGGAGTACCAGAAATGATGTTGACCAATGAAAGTGTTAAAGATTCCCCTACTGACAAACACTGGTTAACCAAGCTCAGCTAATTAGTAGCCAGTATGAATGAAAAGCCCACACCCAACAGTGAAATAACTTGAAACTGACAAAAGGAAATTTGTTGAAACAGAATCATTAAAATAAATAATGAGACAGGCCTGGATATGATGAAATCTTGAGCAAAACACTTAAAGTCAATACGATTGATAATAAAAAACTAGGACTGAGGCAGTAAGCCATCTTAAAGCTTTATTGCAGAGGCTGCCTTTGTAGAATAGCTTTGTTGCTGATTTATTCTTACAGATGGAAGTGGAAAGCTAGTTCCAGAGATATATGTGCAACAGGGAATCTAAGTGGAAAAACACAACAATAATTGTACATTATGAATCAATATATTATGTTACTAATATTATGTTAAGTGTGTGCAACTATTTTTGTGATAAATGGGTTTTTTTATGCTGTAGAGCCCGGGAAGAGTAGCCATTGTTACAGCAATAGCTAATGGGGATTCACATAAACAAACAAACCATGAAACTGTGTGGAAACAAATAAGCATATCTTAGAAGAATATGCTCCTGATTCATACAAAATATATATTTTGGCCAAAGTTTAAGAATGTATTTGAAAGCTGATGTAACATTGATATTATATATTGTAAAAAAAATTAAATATTGTTTTGTTTTTTCCTTGCCCTAGGTCAGAGGACAATTGGTGTAATCACAAAGCTGGATCTGATGGATAAAGGAACTGATGCCAAGGAAATACTAGAAAACCGGTTGCTTCCCTTACGCAGAGGTGTGTTGACAAAAAGAAATGATCTTTTATTTTTGAATAATTTGTCACACTTCCAGTTTTAGCCACTTTTTTATTACTGAAATAGTGTGTAGATCATGCCTATACACATGCATGTGTACTTTGAAACAATCTATGTTGCTGTTGAGTGGTTAGGAGTGAGAAATGTGGACAATGTACACTCCAGGCATTTTGAGTGTGTGAGGGAGAGAGTGTGTTTGTGTGCAGAATGAGTAAAGCACCTCCAGTTGCTGGGATCCTTCATGCTTCTCCTGCAGTGGAAATCCATTAGCCATGGGAGCCCACTGGTATAAGTGCTCATGTAGCAGCACTGAGCTGAGCATTACATTTGAAGTCTCCTGCTATTACATCTTTTACTGTTCTAAGTCAGGGATTTGGCCCACTTCATACAACATGCCCCTCTGGTATACATACACACAAATTTCTCACTGTTGTCATTATGGGGAAAAAAATGGGCGTAAGCGGTAAGTTCCAAGCTGAATTTGTCTCACAAAGTGTCCACACCATTCAAACTTTTCCACATTGTGTCATGTTACAACTACAAACTTTAGCATATTGTAAATTTTCTATGATTACCATACACAAAATACTACATTATTGTAAAGAAAATTATGCATGGTTACAATTTTTGCTAGTGTTTTACAAATAAAAATCTAAGAAGTGTGGCATGCTTTTTAAATCAGTCTCCCAGAAGCAATACATTTTCAGATCCATCTTCTGCAAGAAAAAGCTGTATTTCTCTCTAGGGTGTGTCTGTAACATTTGGTTAGAGGCTGAAATTGTTGCTCACAGCTCAAGCTTAGTCAGGCTGGATGAAGAACAAGTGATTTTTTTCAAACATATTGCCACAGACAAGTTTGTGAATGTAATGTGTACAGGGGTGAAAAGGTTCAAGTGGCATAAAGAACTACATTGTTGGTTTTGCCTACAGTGACCAGATGCTCATTGCTTGTGCTTTACCTCTTCCTCCTGCAGGTTACATAGGGATTGTGAACCGCAGCCAGAAAGACATTGATGGGAACAAGGACATCATGGCAGCCCTGGAATCAGAGAGAGATTTCTTTCTGTCCCATCCAGCCTACAAACACATAGCCGAATGCATGGGGACCCCATATTTACAAAGGATACTCAACCAGGTTAACGTCAATTCGAGCATGCCTACTTGGGAACAGAAACGCGTTGCACTTGAGCATTGACAGTACTTGTTTGCAGCAACTGACAAACCACATCCGGGAAGCACTGCCGGCCTTTCGCAGCCACCTACAGAGCCAGCTTCTGGCCTTGAATAGAAAGGCTGAAGAATACAGGAAGTTCAGTCCAGACGATGCTTCACGCAGGACCAAGACGCTGCTACAGTCAGTCGCTCTTTGTGTTTATTCTTACATGCACCTTCTAATTGATGTGTATGTGGATGTCCAGTGTGTTTTTCTGTCTTTAGGTTGGTCCAGCGTTTGGCTGTTGACTTTGAGAAGCTAATTGAAGGGTCCGGTGACAAAGTGGACACAGTGACACTCTCTGGAGGCGCTAGAATCAACCAAATATTCCACGAACGCTTCCCCAATGAGCTGGTCAAGGTATGTGTGTTTGAGTTGCACTTGGAAAGTAGCTATACAATTGTTCTCTGATAAGTTATGACCCTCAGTAGCTGTAATGTTGAACTGTAACGATGTGATGTCCTCACCAAGATTGAGTCTGACGAGAGGAAGCTCCGCCAGGAGATCAACTATGCCATCCGAAACATACATGGAGTCAGGTGCAGTACAGAGTTCAACCCCCTTTCCTCATTTGTAGTATTCGGTTCCAAAACATAATTCTATGGTTTTTTTTCTCCCCTCACAGGACAGGCTTGTTTACACCTGACATGGCATTTGAAGCCATAGTAAAGAAACAGATCACAAGTCTTAAAGGGCCGTGCATTAAATTCATTGACATGGTCAGTGAGGAACTGATTATGACTGTTTACCAGTGTATTAGCAAGGTATGAAGACGCTGTACTTTGCAAATGTGTTCAGATCCATTAAACTCTCTCTTTTTACAAAATTGAAAAAAAAAAAAATCTGAAAAGTGTGGTGTGGATTTGTGTTCAGCCCCCTTTACTCTGATACCTTTAAATAAAATTCAGTCCAACCAATTGGCTTAGAAAGCCACCTAAATAATAAATGAAATCCATCCTTGTGCAGTTCAATCACAGTTTTCTGTAAAGAACATAAGAGAACAAACACATCATGAAGACAATAGAACCCAGCAGACAGGTTAACAATAAGGTTTGGAAACATTTAACATAGCGTTACAAAAAATTTAAAAAAAGAAGAGAGACTTGCTCTTAAATCCATCATCAAAAAGGTAGAGAATATGGAACAACTGGAAACCTAGCAACAAATGGCTGCCCTCCGAAAACTGACAGTGCAGATAAACAGAGGGAAATTGTCAGAAGGCACATCATTACTTACCTGTAATTCACAAATTTGATCGTTACAGAAGAGTGGCAAGAAGACTTAGCGTTTGAAGTTTTTCACATGCCATACAGGAGACACACCAACCTATGAAAGAAGCTTGTCTGGTCACATTAGACCAAAATAAAGTCTTCTGGCCTGTTTGTGTGGAGGAAAACTAACACTAACCTGGAACACACCGTTGCTGCAGTAAAATACAATAGAGGTTGTATTATGTTGTGGGGATACCATGTTTTCAGTGGGGATCACCTGTTTTCCTCCGATAAAAGATTATCAGAGGATGAATGGAGCTGAAAGACTTGAGACAAATGTTTTACTTCCAGCAGTACAACAACCTAAATCTACAGCCTGAGATACCTTGCCCACTTGTTTTAGACAAAATGTTGAACAAAATTTTGTCAAACATGTCTCATTTTATTTCCACTTGTCCTACTTTGGTTGTCACATAAAATCCAGAGAAATTGCATCGGGGTTTATGTGTCATACCGCTAAAAAATAATGCGGCGGCGTTAAAAGGGTTATGAATGCATTTGAAGGGCACTCTGAAAGTCTGGTGCGCATTCATTGTATATTTGCATGGTGTCAAAGCCGCCGCCGTATGTGATTTCCGCTCTGTTTCTTCCACACAGCTCAGCGCCTTTCCCCAACTGCGAGAAGAGACGGAGAGGATTATTATCACTGAAATCCGAGAGCAGGAAAATAAATGCAGAGACCAGGTTGTTCACACACACACACTTACACAGTGCAAAGGAAAATATTTTAGGTAATTTAACTGAAATAACAACGTGTATAACGGCCCATTTCTCTGATTAATGTCTCCTCTGTTTAGGTCTTGTTGCTTATTGACATCCAGCTTGCCTACATAAACACCAAACATGAGGACTTTATTGGCTTCACTATGTAAGTTGCTGAATTTCTATTATTGGGAAATAGAAGTTGAAACAAGGAGTGAGAATATCTGCTATTTATCCCTCTCAGCTCCCAGCCAGTGAACAGCCAAAGCAATATGAACTCGTCAGTACAGATGACAAGGAACCAGGTGAGTTTTAAGCAGACATGTTCATTTCTTGTTACCTGCCGTATTTCACAGAAATTAAGATGGATCAAACATGCTTTTTAAAGAGATGTTCCACTGAACTACCTTGTAATATTCAATTATTTTACAGTGAATTTGGATCCATTTAATCTTTCTATGTTTTACTATGTCTCAAGCTTTATTATCGTGTCGTGCGTTATTGATGGGAGTTGTTCTGTTCTGGTAGCTTCAACTTGTTTTGTATGAACTGCAGTCTTACGTCATGCAATGAAACCATAATTGTTTTTGAATTTTCCCAGAAATGAAGACTCTTTTTTTTTTTTTTTTTTTGTCCCAGTCTGCTATGATTTATTCGTAACACATTTATGCAAAAGCAGGAATAATGGAAAACACATTTCCCGAGCCTTGCATCGGGAACCTTGACGTATGAAGCTGACAGTATTTGTTCAACAGCAGCAGATTGTAACGATAGCCTCTGGAAAATAAAAAAAAGAACGTCGTGCTCTTGCACAATCTATCACAGAGCTTTTACAGTAGTTAGCTTAGAAATGATCAGCATCTACGAGAAATCCTCAAAAGCGCAGTAGACAAAAAAAAGCAGAGTTAACGTTAATGGTGGTACTTTATCTTCTGCTTTTCTACAGGGTGTGGTGTTTCGCTCGAATCGAATAGTAGGAGACAAATCTTTTGTTAGCTGTTTTTTTTTTCTTTTCCACTGCTGCTGCTTCTTTTGAAGATTTGTGTGCCAGATTCAGGCTCCAGGACTTTGGGGTCAGCATGCTGCTTCTGTTGAACCTTCTTCACATTTTTATCAGTTCCAATGCCTACACTGCCCTACTGTAACTATATGCATGTGCTGTTCGTTTCTTATTTTTAAAATATCTACAGATGTTATGCAAGGTTTTTCCTATTTGAAGGATGTATGTGCCACATCATGGCATCATGTCCTGTTTCCTCTGGTTTTACTGATGGCACATCTTTCCTCTACAGTGCATTGTCTGTCACCCATGCTGAACTCTTTCTTCCTGTTGTTTTTTTCTCAGATCAGCTGGTCTTTGCTTACTTCAAAGTCTTTACCTGTTTAATAAATATTTGATTACTAAAACCTAACTGGTTGTAAAATATTCTGGGTACCACGCAATATCAGAAAATATATTTGATGCATTTTACAACTTACTAATTTGCACAATATTCTTTTTTCCACTTAGGTTTACTGTTTTTTCTTTCTACCAGCAAGGTCTATTCTCTTTGTGTTACTGTGGGGAGAATAATCATTGAAGCTATCAGGTGCTTTTTCAAGTAAATTTATTTCTGAAAGGGCCAGCTGACATAAAATGAAACAGACCAGTTGTCGGGACAACCCAAGCGATACACACATACAAAGAAATCAAAAATAATTGAATAAATTAGTAATAATCGGATGCAAACTCCAGAATTTTGCACTCGGCTCTGTGGTCGGACTCATTATCTAGCTGAAACAAATCTACCACTGTTGTTTTATCTTCACATTTTTATGAAACATTTCTAAATCAAATCTTTCTTTAATTATATGAAAACCTGCCATGCTAGAACTACATGCAGAAAAACAGTGATATTATAATATTTCCACTTCCAAACTTTACTGTTGTTAAGGGTTTTTAGGGCGATGTGCAGTTATGTTCCTGCTCCATTTATGATCCATGACAGATATATCCAGAAGGTATTAAATTAACTCCTCTAAATATTTTGTAGCAGGCTACAACATCATTTTTCTTCCGCAGTGGAGTCTTGTGCAGTGAGTTTATGTAGAAATCATGATAGTTCAATACAAAGCTTATAGTTTTTACAGAAAAACTCTGAGTCCAGTTTTTTATGAAGCTCTCTGCCATAAGCAGCTCTCTTTACAGCTGTTCAAATGTTGTGATATTCTGCACTGTTAGCTATTATTATATGTCTCTTGTGAGATACTTTGATAATGAGAAGCATGTTTTTGTCACCCATTTAGATCTGAATCAACTTATGTTAGTTTGAATTTATATGATGGAGTAATTTTTATCTAAATATTTTATTTGCTTTTCAATAAGTCTTTGCATCTCATTTTCTTTTGGTTCTTTTTAAAAAAAAATTCCACCTCATTACAAATATTTTCTGAAATGTTTTTGGTGGTTTATTTTTATTTATCGGTTGCCTTTGTTGTCACCAACATTTGGTGTGAGTCTCAGGCGTGCCCATTAGAAATATATTTACTGAGGGACAAAAACACGGAGATGGTCAATTATTATTTGCCCCGCCGTATTTGCTTTGCTTAGCGTCTCAGTGCTTCCAACAAGCCAAACCTGTCAACTTTTCCGCTGTGTTGTCATTGTGCTTTCTCAGCTTCTTGTTCTTGGCTTATTTTCAGGTCATACAAAAGGGCTGGCTCACCATCAGTAACATTGGCATAATGAAAGGTGGAGCCAAGGAGTTTTGGTTCATCCTCTCTACAGAGAGCCTATCCTGGTACAAAGATGGAGAGGTGAGGCTCCAGATGTTCACTTTTTTTTTTGCATGTTCATTAAACAAGAAAACCGTTTACAAGTCTTATAATTAATTCACAATAGTCAAACCAAAACACAGCAGTCCAGTCAGTTCACCCAAATTTATTAGCACACATCACAGCTTGGAGCAGGATGCTGAAGTGGTTAAGCACAGGGAATTAGACAGAGTGTGGAGCTACTACTTTTGTGATCACAGCTTGAAGAGGTGGTCAAGCCGTTCTGATGTCAGTGGGGCTGCCATCTGTCTGCCTGTCTGTGCCTGCTGTACAGGAGCAGAAGGTCTGCACAGCAAGTGTAGACAGGCAGACACACCACAACAGTCTCATCCGGTCACTGCTGATGACGCTGGTAGAAGGGACGGCCTGAGTATTGGGATGTCGATGGGAAAAAAAGCATAGCAGCAAAGATTCCAATTAACACCCTAAAACTTAGGGAAATATAATAGTAATGCTAAGAAAATTTTACTTCACTCCTAATCAAATTTCAAATAACGTGGTTTGTTGAGCATTCACGTAGCATGTTTTTGCATATACCGTGGCTGAATAGTTTGAAGACCAGGTTAAATAGGTAATTAAGGTCTGTGTCTCTGTAGAAAAGTTACGACTGCATTACTTGCTGAACTGAAAGAGCATCTTGAAGCTTTTTTTTTCTGCCCAACTCTTGCTCTCCTCTCCTGCCACCTGGACCTGCAATTGACCCCCACCATTTTGCCCATTCATTCCTCCCAACAACCCCCGCTTCCCCGTCTTCCTCCCAGTTCCCCCTCACTTGTTCCCCCTTTACTCTTCCTTTTCTTCCTCTTCTGGGAGTTCAGGCATTTGGAGCGGCTCACTTTGACACAGCTGGAGCTGCCCCAAGCCAAACTAAGACACACACACACTAACACTGAGTGGCCTGAATTGTATACACAGCATACAGAGCACATGTTGGCTCCGATGTAAACAAAGTGGCATGCAAATAGCAGAGAAAAATATACACTCACGCAGACGTACACACGGTCACTTTTCAGATAAACAGTGGATTGCTTGAACGCAGCGTTCCAGATGCAGCCCCGGGCGTACACATTGTACACACACTGTGTGTGTTATAGAGGCCTCTGCTGGTATGACCTTACGAAGCATTTACTTACTCATAGTACATCTGCTAGGAATGATATAAATACAAGCGCCCTTTGGTCACATCAAAACAACAATGTCTTGCTGCTTGCAAAACTCAGATTCGCTACCATCTAAGTTGCATCAATGGGTTTTGGCACCTCCGGACAAGTTCTTGGTCAACGCTCGTATCCCCTCCCCGTTTTGAGGTTTATCAGCTGTTTGTGTTTGGAAGGCCTGATTACATTCTCAGTCACCCGTGTTATCACAGTAGATCAGATCCGTGGCTTTGTGTGAACACCGCGCGCGCAGACACGCACGTACAGAGAGTTGCACAAATCAAAACTTCTGCTTCTTCTCTCGCTCGGTTCCCGCCCTTGTAACTCCCCCGCCCACGCACTACCTCCACAGACATTTCTCTTTTCTTTGACTGCTGCCTTCTTTTATTTTCTCTTTTCTTGGGCCTCCGTTGCCTTTTACTCCTCCTTTACTCTGCTTCTCTCAGTCTGGCTCACCCCTTCCCCAAACCTCCCTCCCCCCCCACCTCTGTGGTTGGCAGTCTCTCTGGGACTGTGCACATTCCTGGCTGGAAAATCTGAAGCTTTGTCCAAACACCAGCGTCCAAGATCTGCCCAGAGAAATCCCACATGGCTGCTCCTATGCTGCAGACCTCCCCTTTGTGACCCTCCTCAGCCCCTCCATCTCAATCCCACCTTTTCTCCTCCCTTACTTCTCTGCAGCAAATACTCCATCTCCCATCTCTCCCACCGTCCTTGTGTCAGCTAATTACAAGTATCCACACTTTTAAAAAAAAAGCTGCAGCTGTGCGTTGCATCTGCTTTCTATGCATTTGTACCCTGCCTTGACCTCATACCGAGGGCCTAGAATAATAGTTCAGAGTTTAAACTGAGCAGCACACTGAGCAGACACACATTCCTGCACCCATTTCACTGCCAGGGCTCCACCAGGCATCCTGAAGAAAAACAGACGGCTCATGCCTATATACACTCAATCTAGATGCTACTCCTCTGTGTGTGAGAGAGAGGCCTGCTCCATATCACAAATCCTTTAGTTTTAAGGAAAAGGAGTTTCACGGCTTCAAACGCCACAGCTCGGATGCACAGTACTTCGCAAACCGCCCTGATACCACAGAAGGCGAATTCCACACACACGTATGCACCAACATACGGTACATTCCTGCAAATAAAAGCTATGATTAAGAGCTGTTGTGTTGCAAATCAGATCCACATGGAGAAACTCAAATAAAAAGCTAGAAAAAACCCCCCCGAAAAGGTTCCCGTACAGTCTGGATGCAAGACGTTTACATTTAATACTAAGGGATTATCACAATGGTAGTCACTTTAAGTCATGCAATTCTCTTCCATTAGCTTGTATTTTCTGACTTAGACATTCCTTCACTTTTACAGACAACAAACTGAAAAATCTACAAAATTGATATCACTTGTCTTGACATTGAATTGATTTCTATGTAATAAAAATTAGAACTGAACAGACTGTTGAAAGCATTTGCACATCTTGCACAACACGACAACGCTGGACCATACAGTTGCCCGAGCAAAGACTACGTGCTAGTTGTCATGTCCTTGCAAGCAGATGCTGCTGATCTCTTGGCCGTTGATGCTCTTCCATGCACAGTCTAACCAATGTGCAGACTACTGTACACCAGAAAGATCCTGAACAGGTAGTCTGAACACTGGGATGACGGAGCAGGACCCCTTTTGTCGTTTTTTCTTCCCTCTCTCCGGCCTCACCCCTTCCATCAGTGGCCGTCTGCTAGCTCTCCCGCCAGAAGAGTTGCCGAAAAGTTTCCTCTATAATTTCAGCTGCTTTTCCCGCTATCCGGACGCCAGGTCGAGGGAGCAAGAGGTCTTTATGTGCATCGGACATCCACTCCAGTGGGTGTCTGTCCTGCACGGACGTTAGCGTATGTCGGGCCGGCTGTCCGCAGGACTGTGTAGCAGCTTAGTATCCAGTCTTGACGTGGCACATTCGCTCATTCAGCCAGAGATCTGCCTGTTCACTCTGGGAAGGCATAAGGAAATAAGGGGAGTGAGAGACGGCGAGAGAGTTAGGGAGGAACTTAGCAGCCATATATGGGTTGATGGAACCCATGGGGAATCAACTTTGCAGTGGTCTGGATTTTTTCGCCATTTCTTCTTCACTGCCTCCTCTGCTTTCCATGTTCCTCAAAGTTTCCTTGTCTACTTTTGTAAAATTCACTTCCCTCTATCCCTCTTGTCATCCCCTATCCGTTCTCCTCCTCTCTTTTTACATCTATACTTTCTTCTTCTATCCCATCAGAGCACCCTATACTCACTCCATTCCCCTCCCCTCTTTCTAAAGCGATCCCAGATGTTGCTGTACTAGCGCCAATCGCATTCTGTCATTTTTTTTCAATGTCTGTTACAGGAAGTGGGCCTCTTTTGAAAAAAAAGGAAAGGGGAGAAAAGGAAGAGAGTCATAGGGTTCAGGGGAGCACTGAGAGAGGGAAGACCTAAATGTAGTGTCAAATCTCCAGTATGCATGTTTGCTCATCTTTACTCACAGAGCATCCAGGACAGATAGCAGACGCTCTGTGTACTAAGCTTTCTATGGATGTCATTATTTGTTTTACAACATCCATGGCTGTTCCTATGACTAGTCTTTCTGGAAGGCCTCTTCTCCAAGGTTAGTCAGAGGGGTTAGGGAAGAATGAGGGGGAAGGGCTGCGTTTCAGGAGAAATGTTGTGTTAGAGCTTTAGTCCTGAGTAATGACTTTCACATGTGGGCCCGGTATCTTTCTTGCTTTTTTTTTTTGCTTTTTTTTGTGCTCCCCTCTTTTCCTCCCTCCCCTCTTCATTTCGACATCATACCCTGCCTCCATACCGTCTGGCTCTCTTCACACCGGCTTCTCAACTCCTTCAGCTGTTTTCTGCCATTCAAGAGTCTCAGTGTAGAAACTTATAGACATCTCATTGGCTCTTTTCTACGGTGTATCTGTTGTTTCTCTTTTATCTGTGAGTGAGTAATTGGGTAGCAGAAGAATTACCTCGTAAACAGTGCCTTCAAATGTGTGCTTACTTCTTTTTGTCATGTTAAAATAATAAAATTTAATTTAGTTTATTGAGATATTATGGGATGGTTCATCACAAAGTATTGTGGAAGGAAAATGATACACAGATATCAAACGGTTTTAATAATAGAAATCTGAGAAGGCGTGGCACCCGTTTGCTTTCAGTTTCCCAGAAAGTCAATACTTGGTAAAACCACATGAAATTATAGCTTCAGAGTTTTTTTGCTGTATGTCTCAGCCAGTTTTGAACATCTCAATACTTTTTTTTTGGTCCTTTGCTACATGTGCATCTGTGAATGTCAGTTTTCAAGTCATGCCACAGATTCTCAATTATACGTGGGCCCAGACTCTGACTGTACAGTTCTGCTACAAGATTATGCTTTGATCTGAATCAGCACTGATTGTACATAGCATCTGGAAAGCTCCACTTTTTTCACATTTTACTATGTTATAACGTTATTCCAAATAAATAATTTTTCTCAAAATTCCACTCACAAATATGTAATTATGGCAATGTGGGAAAAAAATTGCAAAAACAATTGTCAATATGTTTTGCAAATTCGTTAATAGTAGAAAATGAAGACATGACATTTGCGAAGGGAATAACACCTCATAAAGCTAAGCTGTTTCCACTGATCATCCTTGAGATGTTTCCACAACCTTAAATGGTAAATTTAGTTGATTATACTTGATTTGGAAAAGGCACACACCTGTCTATGTAAGGCCCAACAGTTGACGGTGCAGGTCAGAGGTCAAACACCAAGTATGAAATCAAAGAAATTGTCTGTAGACCTCAGAGACAGTATTGTCTTGAAGCACAAATCTGGGGAGGGATACAGAAAAACAAATCCTGCTGCTTTGAAGGTCCCAATGAGCTCAGTGGCCATCATTGGTTAATAAAAGAATCTTGGAACCTCCAGGACTCTTCCTAGAGCTGGTCAGCCATCTGATCTGAGCAATCTGGGGAGAAGGGCCTTAGCGAGGGAGGTGATCAAGAACCTGACGTCACTCTGTCAGAGCTCCAGTGTTCCTCTATGGAGAGAGAAGAACCTCCCAGAAGGATAGCCACCTGCAGCAACCCACCAGTCGGGCCCGTATGGTAGAGAGTTCAGACGAAAGACACTTCTTAATAAAGGACACATGGCAGCAACACTGGAGTTTGCCAAAAGGCGTCTGAAGGACTCGGATCAGGAGAAGCAAGATTCTCTGGTCTGATGAGACAAAGATTGAACTCTGGTGTGAATGTCATGTTTGGAAAAAGAAAAACAAGCACAACTCCTCCCCAGGTCAATACCATCTCCACAGTGAAGCATGGTGGTGGCAGGATCATGCTATGGTAATGTTTTGCAGCAGCAGGAACAGTCAGACTAGTCTTGACCTCATTTCTCGGCAGGACAACGACCCAAAACTCATGGCCGAGATCTCAAAGGAATAATTTCAGAATTACTCATCTAAAGTGGCCAAACTAGAGTACAGACTTGAATCTGATTGAACATCTTTGTAGAGATCAGGAAATAAAATGTCTGCATAGACATCTCCATCCAACCTGATAGAGTGTGAAGTGCTGCAAAGAAAACAAACTACCTACAGGTGAGCTAAGCTTGCGGCATCCATTTCAAAAAGACTTCAAGGTGTAAATGCTTCCAAAGGCAGATCAACAAAGTAGTAAGCAAAGGTAGTGAAACTGCATGAATGTGATTTATTGGTTTGGATCAAATTTGCAAAAAATTACAACTTTTTTTTCCCCACATTGCCATAATGAGGTATTTGTGTGTAGAATTTTGAGGAAGGGCATTCGTTTAGTTCAATTTGGAACAAGGCTGTGACCAGGCAAAATGTAGAAAAAGCTTCTGCCTAAATATAAAACCTTCTCCAACCTCAAATAATTTACCTTTTAGAATTGTCATTTAAGTAGAAACTTATAGATCTCCTCTTCATAGATCCTCCCGCCCGTGCTGTGGATCCCCACAGCTGCTCCAAAGATATCTGCCTGTTTTTTTGTTTTGTTTTATTTTTGTTAATTAGTGCTCCGGCCTGTCAGGTTAGGCGGATAGTAACGTCTTTACAGGTTTGTAGTTATGCCTCTCCTTTTTGGAGAATGACTTGAACAATCCTCAGACTTGAACAATCCTCAGTCAGATTTTTAAAAGCTTTGAATTTTTCTTTACAATCTAGTCCTACTTTAAATGAACTTTAATTCTGACTTCCCTGGAGTGGTCCTGGGTCTTTGTGATGTTCACTAATGTTCTTTCACAATCTTCTGAGCCCTTCATTGAACATTATGTTGGCGTATCAGAGTAAAAGACGCTCCTTATAAATACATGCTCAACCTTTCATATTTTTATTTGTTAAATAACTTTGTAAACCTAAACCTAAAGTGTCATTTTTCTGATTTATAGTTTAATACAACTTGGTGTTGGTCAGTCGCATAAAAACCCCAATAAAATCTGTTAAAGTTTGTGGTTCTAACATTACCCAATGTGAAATAGCTCTGCGAAAGTACTATATAATTGAGAGGCTCTATTAATACAGTAGTCAACAGGTCCTCCTCCCCTCTTTTTGCCCTCCCGACTCCTGGCCCTTCTCTCTTTAAGGCAGAGAGTGGGATGTATTTACTACCAGACAACTTTTTATCTTTAGCCCCCAAATGAACCTGCCTCAGTCTCTGTTGTCTCTTGCTATCAACACTAATGTTGCCTTTTTTGTGATGTCATATTTTACTCTGCGTGCCTCTGTCAAATTTTATCTTTCCACACTCTCTTTTCCAGGAGAAGGAGAAGAAGTACATGCTTCCTCTGGACAACTTAAAGCTCAGAGATGTGGAAAAGGGCTTCATGTCCAGCAAATTTGTTTTTGCTATCTTCAACACGGAGTTAAGGTTTGTGTGCGTGCACTTGTGCATCTGTGTCTGTGTTTGTTTGGTGAGTCAGCGTCTGAGTCAGAAATGGGAGTGCTGCTCATGTCACCTGTGTGTTCGAGTTGTTGGTGATATTTTATGAGGGTGGACAGCATCAGGCAAGGAAAAGGAGGAGATGTTAAATTGGTAATTTGCCCTTGCACTAACCCTCTTTCATTCAGCTTTGCCACTTTAACTAAAAGCATTTGCATTTGGGTACTAGAGTATATCTCAGGCTGTTATGGGGAAGATTTTATGAGTGTGAAAAAGGGAGAAAAAAGTGAAAGCAGTTGAGAAATGAGAGCAGTGTTTAGGAGCTGGAGCTGACCCAAAGCCTGGCTTGATTGTACAAAAGCATATGGGCTTTGTCTATAATTCCGTTCAGCGCTGTGATTCGGACGCAAAAAAACCCCCCAAAGTTTGAAGGTGGCCGCAGGCGTTTGAGCGTTTGTGTACGCGTCTTCGCAAAGAATGCGCCTGTGGACCGCAGCATACCGACGGCAGGCTCATTAAGCAGCTAATCAAAGCCAGAGAGCTTGGATCAGAGATGAGGCTGCTCATGTTTGGAAAGAATTGCTCGACTCACCACAAAAAGGAGAGGGGAGGGGGGGCGAGAAGAATTGGAAGAGCAGAGAGAAGAAAGAAGGCAGGAGAGAGAGTATCAGAGCCATCAGCCAGGAATGTGTCAGAGTCTGTCCTGTGGCGCCCCCCCCCCATCCCCTTCACACACATACACACATATGTGCGCATGCACACTCCCCACCTCTTTTTGAGACCTCATGCTCTCTGTTTCTCTTTCTGTGTTTGTGTGTGTGGAGGGGGGCAGACATAGCAGTTGCTTTGTCCCTACATGACAGTAATCAAAAACCTCAGGAAACTTTAAATCTGAGGCGGTTGTGGCTCTGCAAAAATTCCCAAAGCGAGTGAGTGAAAAAGGGGAAAAAAAATTACAAAAAAATAAAAACCTCCCAATGCTCATGAGCAAAGCAGAGGCTAGTAAAGAAAACAAGAGCGAAATCATGATGTACGTGATAAATCAGACTAGAGAACGTTTATAGTGTGTGTATGGATGTTAGTGTCTTTCTTGTAGCCTTGTAGCGATCCAGTATTGTCATGGTTGGCCTAACTCCCTCTCCGTTAGGCCACCACACCCTGACATATTAGCCTCACCCATCATAGACCAGTTATAAGCCCACAAAATGAAAGACCATTTCCTGATCTTTCTATATAACACTCTCTTTTTTGGGGTTTACGTTTTGGTACAGCCTTCCCAGTTTCTCGTCTTTATTCCTGGAGTTTTTATTACACAAAGGTTTTGCATTTTTGAGGTTCATTGCTGCATGTTTCAAATGTGAGAGAGGAACAACAAAACAACTGGGCGATTAAAGAAAAATGTTTAACAGATGGGCCACGGCCCCGCTCCGCGGCCTGAAGTTGTGTCTCACTTCGCCATGCTGGCTCCACAGCCGCTGCACATAGACGGTAACGCCAACTGAAGTGGGTGGGATATTTAAGACCAAAGGCTAAGAGAAAGATGAGCTTTAAAAGTGGGAAGGTGAATGATGGAAATAACAGCAAAAGGTTTTCAAGCAAATTTATGGGGGCTGAAATTTAGAAATCGTCTTTCTCCTTAAGTGCAGGACTGTCCTTGAATGTTTGCACGAGGGGCCGCTGCCGGTATCAAGGCGTTGCAAGGATTTAATACATTTAAGAAACTTTTTACACGATACCTTTCCCACGGTTTAAAGTCCTTGTAATGAGACGCCACAGAAAGAATGAGTGAGTGAGTGAGTGAGTGCGGTTTTTCCCCAACTTACAGGAAAGCAGTGCTGATCAGCTGGCAGAAAGAAGACTCCCACGTTTTGCCCTCACTTACAAGAAAAAAAAAATCATTCATGGTGTGTAAATAAAAAGAGCCCCACCTATCACTCCGATTATGGAGAATGCTTCTTTTATTTAACTCTCTAGTATTTGGAGTTTTCTTATTTTGACTTGACTTTATTCATTTTTTAAAATATATTAACATGCAAAATGGCTTTTTTTTACACTAAAGTCATAGGTCTTGTATATCTTCTCAACCCTGAAACTAAGCCCTTCTTTTCTTTGGTTAACATTTATTTTTTCAAGAGTCTGGTCTCTAAGGGAACATCAAGAAAAATGCCGCAAAAACGGATCGCACGGTAAATGCACTCTGAAGTCCTAAGAAATACCGAAACTTTCAGTTATTTCCAAGTGTTTGGTAGGCATCGTAATTTTTATCTCGTTAGGATACGTGCGCTACTTCTGTAAAGCAGCTGACTGCAGGCTACGTACCCAAGAGACACCCCAACCCTGTAACCAGCTACTTTCGGTTCGTCATACTCGCACTACCATGCAGAGAGTAAAACGATTAGAATTTTCTGCATAATAAACACTTTAAAAATCACATTCCGTTTTGGGGGATGCTTCTTCAATATTTTTCCTATAGTCTATGAATCAAAATCAGATTACCATATATTAGTGTTATCATAACTGTAACAGTCAAATCATGCTATTTTAGCAGCAGTAGGAGTAATTAGTGCTTCCTGACGCAACCGGTTTGCAGATTGTGTATAATGTTTTTTCTCTGTCTCCTTCTGCATCAGCTTCTCTCTACACTTGATTTGACTGTAGCGCGTGCTTCATGTAAATCTGCTGAATACAGCCCAACCACAGAAATGTTTTCTGCTTCTTTTTTTATTATTATTTTTATTTTTTACAAGAAGCTGTTCTCCCGCTGCGGTTCCCATATTAAAGCTGACCCAGCTTCGGTTTACACGGAACAATCATGCTGCGGTAATCACAGCAACAGTCATTCAAAGGGAACACGGAGGAGGCCAGGCCGACCTTCACGAGTCTCCACGCCGTAAATTGGATTGGTCGTAAACATCGTTCAGTACTTTGTTCGACTGATATGTTTCTGATGACTCGATAATAGTTCTTCCTTACCCATTGAGTCCAATGGCTGAAACCTTGAAAATCCATAGGGAGCAATATTTACAACACACTTAGGGCATAGATGTTCTGATGAGATTTACTGTGTGTGACACGGGAAGCGGTGATAGTCGTGATAATTTTAATACAAATACACCTCAATCTAGTGGAATGTGTCTTCCAGTGACGGTTGTTGTCACAGTAAAACCACATTTTTGTATTTACCTCCCTAATCAAGTAGAGCCACATTTTCCTGCACTTTCAGCTACAAGTCTTTAGGGGAATGTCTCTTACAGATCTAGAAGTGACCCATTCTTCCTTGAACATAGCTCAATCTCAGTCAGCGTGGATAAAGAGCATTTGGAAGCACTAATTTTCAAACCTTTTCAAAGATTTTCGATTGGATTTAAGCCCAGGTTTTGACTGGCCCGTTTTAACACATCGATATGCTTTGATTGAAGTGATTCAATTGAAGCTTTGGCTGAATGTTTAGGTTGTCCTGCTGGAAGATGAACCTCTGCCTCAGGTTCAAGTCTTACGGAGTCTGTTTTTCTCTCTCTCTCTCTCTCTCTTTCTCTCTCCCTCTCTCTGTAAAACTCAAAGTGGGACTTCTTATACATTTTTTTTACGTCAGCTTTCACAGAAGCAGATTTTTTTGGAGTGCACCACTAATTCAATTCAGTTCAAATTGATTTAATCGAGGAAAGCACATTAAACAGTGTTACATGTGAAAAGCAGAGCAACCGTTGTTTTGTGTGTAGGTTTTAATAGGTATGGTGAGCCTCTTAACTGCTTCACTGATTAATGTTCTTCTTGCCCAACTTATTGTTATTGGTGGATGTTCATGTCTTGCTAGGTTTGCACTTGAAGCATTTTCCATTTTCAGATGATAAGCTGAACAATTTTCTGTCCAAGTTGTTTCATAAACTAACCCTAATAACCCTATTAAGTGTGTTTTGGTCTTTATGACCAAAAAACACTGATGTTCTCTAGCAAACGTCTGAGGCCTTCACAGAACAGCTGGATTTAAACAGATATTTCACTACACACAGATGGACTCTATTTACTGATCAGGTGACTTTATGGCCAAAGGTAGTACTAGAATTTATTTAGGGGCATGAAAATAAGGGAGGCTGAAAAGAAATTCACACTTTTTTGATTTTTATTTGTTAAAAAAAAACAGAAAAAAGTTAAACCTTTATTTTTTTCCTCCTTCTACTCTACTCTGCATTTTGTTGGCTTATCACATGAAATCCCATACAATGAAATATACGACAGCATGTGGTTGTAACATGACTAGGTGTAAACAAAAAATGAAAGGTGTAAATAATTTCTACCAGCTAATGTTTACATTTTTTAGAGATTTTGAAATATCTGTCTGTCTGTGTGTGTGGGTTTTTTTCTCCACTTCTAACATTATAATGAATTGCAGAAACGTGTACAAGGACTACAAATGCTTGGAGTTGGCCTGCAACTCTCAGGAGGAGCTGGACAGCTGGAAGGCATCTCTGCTGCGGGCCGGAGTCTACCCCGAGAGAGACACCGTCAGTACTTTAACCCCCCATTTACCCTAAATAAATCAAAGCCTGACCTTTGACGCACCGGGGGCACCACCTGCATGCACCGCACCTTTGTGTCCCATGCACCCCATTGCCTTTGCTAACCTTAAACCCGAGGAACAACCCTGATGCCCTCTCTCCATGCTCCCCCTTTACTCCCCCCCACTTTGCCAAAGTGAAAAAGTGAGCCCTCCACCCCTTCCATCCCGCTCTGTCGTTGGCTCTTTAGCCTGCATTCTTGGTCAGTGATGTCACTGCAACATGTGTGTGTGTGTGTGTGTGTGTGTGTGTGTGTGTGTGTGTGTGTGTGAGTGTGAGACACAGAGAGAGAGAGAGCGTGTGTGTTCTAGTCTGTTTCTAATCAGCAGCTCTCCAACCCTTACCAGTTAAACTTTTTTTCTTTTCTCTTCTCCCCCTCCTTTCTCCCTCCATCTTTTTTTGTCCCCCCCTTCCTGTCTCTTGTTCTTTTTCTGTCAACTGTTTCTTCTCGACTCCCTACATGACACTGCATACACATTTATGAGTAACTTTATTCCCGCACTACCTCACACTGTGCTGTGTTGTCAGTATGTCAGTTATACTGAATAGTTTCCTGTGTCACACAGGCAGAGGAGCAGGAAAACGGAGCTCAGACCTTCACAGACCCTCAGCTGGAGAGGCAGGTGGAGACCATCCGCAACCTGGTTGACTCCTACATGAGCATCATCTATAAGACCGTGAGGGATCTGATGCCAAAGACCATTATGCACCTCATGATCAATAGTGTAAGCTCTTTAGGCCGCACTGTTGAATCGTTTGTCATTCTTGCTTTCCACCATATGAAATTTTAAAATTCCTAGCCAGACTGCTTTGCCTCCTCGGTTAAGGCTCGTCACATCAGTGTCTGGTCCCTTTGTGCAGGTGAAGGAGTTCATTAGCTCCGAGCTCCTGGCTCAGCTCTACGCTCTGGGGGAATGCTCGGCTCTGATGGATGAGTCACCGGAGCAGAAGCAACACCGCGAGGAAGTGCTCCGTAAACACTCTGCCCTGAAGGAGGCGCTCACCGTCATCGGAGAGATCTCCACCTCTACCTTCACCACTCCGCTTCCTCCACCGGTAGACTCTTCCTGGATACAGCACCAAAGGTACAAATTTGATGCATTAAGAGGCTCTTGCAGCTGCTGAAATGTCAGGTTTTTATGATGTAAAAAAAAAAGAATCTTCGATAACTCATTGTAGACTTTCTTCCACAAATAGGACATAAATCCAAAAGACGAAGCTCCTTCTTCGAGAAAGAAAAAGGAAAAGTTGCAATAATCTTGCGCATAAGTGAACACTTTATTAAAGCAGCTTTTGATTTCTGAATGCAGTTAGAGTGAAAGCGGTGAGCCAGAAATAAATGTAAGCGTTCCAAGTAGAATTTTCATTCCATTTGCATCTTTGCATCCTTTAGCTAAAGTGAATCTTAAAGGACTCTCATTGTGCAACGGTATCAGTCAGGACAAGGGTATAACAAAATTAACTGCCTCACATGTAGACCACGGCACTGAAAAGACAACCACTAATAAATGAGAGACAGCACTGGCAAAAAAAATAAAAAGACATTTCAGAAAATGAGAGAAACTGACCAGAGAGGCTGACAAGACGAAGAAAAGACCTGCAGGATCTTCTTACAAGTACTGGTTGTGTTGTACATGTATCAACAATCTCCTGCACTTCATGTTTCTGGACAAGACGGCATTCTTTTCTTCCAAAATGACCAAAATAAAGCTGAACTTTTATGCCACAGTTCTATAAAGTATATTTGTCTAAAAAAAAGGGATGCATGCGTGGTCTCATTGTGAGACCAAGCATACATCTAAATAAACAAAAGAATGACTTTGTTCGATGAAAATGTAAAAGGTTTGAAAATGGTGTAGCCAAACTCCAGAGCTAATTTCACTGGGAAATTTGTAGGGTTACCTAAAGAGGTCTGTGGACAAGAGATGCTCCAACAATCTGATGGACTTGGACACAACTTCAGGTCAAGACAGAAGCATGAGTACTGATACCGAACCAAAAGGTGTTTCAACAAAGGGTGTGCATATGTTTACGGCCAGCTTAATGCTGATTGTTTTTTTCTTTTTCTGCCCATCCTAAGAGGCCTGATTCTATTTGGAGGAGGGAGGGAGTTTGAGAAAGTTTATCATAGTTTTGATTTTTACATTCACAAAAGCCTGGAATGTCTGCAGGATGTCATGGACACAGGATATAAGGGGGTGAAAGTTAAGTTATTTGAGGTTCTCTTCTCCCTCCAGCTCAACACAACCCAAAAACTCAGCGACCGCTGGCAGGCCGGTGATCCGGGGCCATGCTCCGCCTGGTCCTCGTGTAAATCCGTCCGGACCCAACTCTTCCTCAGACGGTCTCCAGCAGCTCACCGGTCAACACAACCGCGTCATGACCAGTGTCCCAAGGTGACTTCGAAACAGAGAAATCCTAACCCCAAAACGCGACTCTTTGTATCACGTTGACCTGAAGGCCTCGAAAGATCTGGATATTTAGGCACGCACTCTGCGCAAGTACACAATCACCATCTACTCTGCAGAGGCACAGGGGCAGAGACTTGATATTTGAGCTGGGTGGGGGTCTACTGGAAAATGTGTTTCTCATATTCGCCCCCCCCACCTTCCCAACAGCCTCAGTAGACAGGACTTTTCTTCTTGCAGCTTTCTACCAGAGCCAGAAACAACAGGCTGAGTTCTTTGTCAAGTTTTCTTCTTTACATCAGTCATTCATCTCCCCCGTTTTCCCCTTTTCCTCAAGCATGCATTTGTTTTATGGCCGTTCAGAGTTTCCCCTCATGCAGTAACAATTATTTTTCCGTTCTTCCATATGCCGTTTTCTGGTACTTTTTCTTCATTTCTTCTCGCTGGTTCCTCCCCTGCTTTTGGCGTGGCTCTTCTTTTTCGCTCAGCCTCATTTCCTCTGTGCTCTCCAATGGTTCCTTAGGTGCTTTCGTGCACTCAGTCTTTCTTTCACTGCCTCTTGCAACCACACTAACCTCTCTTTAGGATTCTCCACATTCACATTGTAGAGTTTATGGAATTACGAGCAAATAGAAATAATTCTCGCAAAAGTATTCATAGCCTTTGAACTTTTTTGCGTTTTGTCTCCGACGAACGTTTGAAACCTTCAGAAGGAAAATAGATGTGCTTGCTTTTTAAAAGTGGTTTCAGAGTAAAAGGAGCTGAGTACAAAATGGATGACAAGCTTTTCAGATTTTATTTGAACAAAAATTTTGAAAACATATACCTTTTTCGACCAATGAGGTTTATTTCATGTTGGTCTTTCACAAGATTGAGGTTAAAATGTGAGATAATCTGGAAAAGATTCACTTCGCCACACCCTGCATGCACAGAAACTGCTCTGGCCAAAGACTGTCCAAACTATTTTCCTCAAATGTTTTTTTCTCAAACATACTCCTCGTCGTCCAACCCTACAGTGACATATTGTGTCTGATCTTCCCTCCAGGAGGCAACCCCCAGCAATCCCAGGTGTGAAATAGGTCAGTTCTGCAGTGCTCCTTTCCAGCTCTCGTTGACCACTACCAAGAAACGCCCATGACCTGCATGATGTATTATCCGGCTGAAGCAGTTTTTCTGGGCTTCTCTCCGTCTCCGCTGGGAACTGATGTCTGCAAAATTCACTCCGTCCTGAGCCTGTTTTGTATATGATGTGTCTGCCCATTAAAAGCTGGAATGTGTGCGGCTGTCTGCTGATTTTTCTCAAGTGCCTCAACTATGTATTATATAAACAATGTGCTTGAAATTATTCTGATGCAGAAGAATACAAATGTAATGTTCTCACTTTTGTTGTTTGTGAATAAAAATGAGTTTATTTTCCGTATGTTTTGTTGTTTGAAAAAGCCCCAGGAGGGGTAAAAAAAAAAAAAATTCACAATCATTGTTAGTTATTTTTGTTTTTCAAACTATGCTTACATTCCTGGACATTTTCATCCATGCATCCTTTAGCGGTGTCACCACCAGGAGAGAGCCAGAGTTCCTCTTGTATGGATTGAAAGTTTGTACTATTAGGAAGTCTGACGCCTTTTCTTGGCAACTGCTTAATCTGTGATTACACTGCAGATGGCACATCCCCTCAAGAACAGCTTCTTGTCTCTTACTGTGAAATACAGTCTCAGAAATCCTTGGTGATAAAAAAAAACACCCAGAATGTAATCTGTTGTCCTTTATTTCAGCTCTATTAGCAAAACTTGCAGCGACTCGTTAGTTTACTTGAAGATGGGTGGACTTTTTTAAGGTACAGTTAATTTAATACAGGAACGCAGGCTTGTTTAGCCTACAAGTTCCAATTCTATTGAAGATCTTATTTTCAGAATTTGTGTTTCTTGAAAAAGAACATTTTCAAATGTTAAGCAGAATACTTTTGTTTGTTTATTGGCAGAATATTTCTAAGTAATGAAAATATTTTAAACATTGAGTTTAACATATTTGACCTTTCGGAAAAATTAAACTGTCAATTAACTGACATTCAGCTACAAAAAAAAATGCAATGTTTAAAACTATGTTTAATTTTTTTTGGTGTGTCAAATATTAGTTCAACTTTCCATGTGAGAAGATAAATTCCCCAAGAGTTTCATCTTTTAAAACAGTCTAAATTTTGAATCTTTCCTGCTCATTCTGATTGGTTTGATATTTGAAACCATGGCGGAATTTAGAATCCTTGTTAAGAATCCGGCATTTCTATCATAGCAACGGAATCACAACGCTTGAATTCCGTTATGACTTTTGTTTTTGTCTGACTTCCATGGCTGTTAGGACTATTGAGCTATTTTCTTGATGCTCCCCCCTTTTTTTAGGCTTAGTAACGTTTTCTGTTTTACAGAAGTATAACTTTTTGTTCCTCCTGAATTTCAAAACGACGGTCATCTCAAAACTCCCCGATATGATTCACTTAATTTAAGACTGGCTGTTTCCATGACGACTGATCCTTGCGGTTCTCTGAGGACGCTGCACTGCCGAAGACGGCCTGGGTGAATCCGTGTTGAAAGTGCAGCTTCTTCCTCAGCGCTGTTTCAACTATGGCACCGACTAAGTTGCCAGCTGCAAAGCCCCCAGTCACATCCGGAAGCAAGACGCACCGAACAGAGATGAAGGTACGACACCTAGCGACCACTTGAGACTATTTTCACTCCATATTTATCAAATTAGCCGAACATGTAATATATACATACAACTCAACTAAAAAGAACAACAAAAAAAACCCACCAAAATCTTTGCTGTAGCGATTTTATAACACATTGCCTCTTAACGTACTGAGAGGTAAAATGAAAAGAAAAAAAATGAACACCTTGTCTTGTTGGTTTGTACTTTATTTAGACCCACCATTAAAACAATGTTTTACATTAAACAAAAGTAAAAGTCAGCGACACAATGTTTGATCAGCTTACTCAATAAAAGCTTAAAATTGGCAATAAAAAGTGACTTTTATGCGAGATATTTCAATTAGCCAAACAGCTGTCTGTAATCAGCGAAAAGCTGACGTCACTGTCTTTTAAATCAACATGGCTGACTTTCTGCTCATCAGGGACTGATTAGGCCAAATATATCCTTTGTCTAGCTAAGGCTAGCTGAGCAGTCCGCTATAAAAACAGAAGTCCTGTTTATATAAATAATGGCTCACATTATTGTAACTAATTTGCTGAAGAACTTGACCTGTCCCTAAAAAAAAAAAAAAAAATTGCAATATTGATAGTTTTTAAAAATATGTCTGCCCTTCATGTTACAGTGATTAGTCACATAAAAAAGAGACAAATTGTTCAACTGTGCTTTTTTAATATAATATTTTAAAACAAAGATAACATTTAGAGTTATACCGTTTTTAATGTTTTTTAGCATCCTGTTTTGATCAGTAGTGTGTGGATAGCATTACTAACTGTAAAAACAAACCGAGTATTCCCTACCCAGGGCAGGCCACACCTAAACTCTTAAGATGTCTAAAAGGTTGCCAACATTCCTAAAAACGGGATGTTCTAAAACAAAGAGCTCAAAACATTAATGTTTCTGTTAAATAAATTTGGCAAAATGTTGCAAGGTCTTCTTTTTGTTTGAAATGACGGAGCAAAACGACCCTCGCCTGATGAAGTCTGGTTCTTTGTTACAGGAACCTGAATGAACACCTGCCAGAAAATACAGTTTATTTTTAAACAACCGTTGTGACTCCACTGACAACAGATTTGAACACCTCACTGAATGTTAAGACAACAACTTGGAGTCTTCTCCCCACAGTAACAACTTGGACTTTGGTACTTAGTGCAACCTTGAAGCACCGAGTAGGAGTATTCAAAAAAGAATGGAGTTTTCTAGTTTTTGGCAGGCTGATATTTTTTTTAGTGCACCTCTTAAACTGTGGCATTTTCAAAAACATTTCTAAGTACCACATTTTAAGCGAATAAAGTTACACGTCACTGTTAAAACCGAGCTAAAACTTCCACCATAAGTTACACACAGTATCACTGCAGCTCAGATAGAAAAATTATTCTCAGTACATCGTGAGCTTTACCCAACTGAACTAAAATAACCCAGGTAATCGGAGCCCTTATTCGTCTGTACAACGGAAGTCCATAAAACTCAGAACATTAAAAAACTTGGTGCATGGCTTCATATTGTTCGGTAGTTCAGGTCAGCCCAGCGCTGGTTCATACCTTTTGCAGAAGAATTGAGGTCAGTGCTTAGAAAACAGTAGCAGCGTTATGATTAGGAATCATCTGTGGAAAGCACAGTTTGCTGTGGCTGTCCAAACAGACCATTGCGAAAATCTGTCAGAAAAGACATACAGTACAAAAAGGAGTGTAAAATGAGCCAATTGCCAGTTTGGTCAAAACAAGCTTAGTTTGCTCTGTTCTTCAGTGGAGGAATCGGCTGAGGTCCTCATGAATCTCAGCCTCGTCCCACGGGCCTTGGATGTTGTCCTTGTGCCTTTGCAGCCTGACCAGCAGCAGGGGACAGATTAACGTGACACTCACTAAGGCCAGGGACAAGAGCACAGCTCCCCCAAGTGACTGGGATCCCAGACCCCCTACTCCTCCGACACACACTCCCACACACACCCCGGTAAACTGGCCGGGCGCATTTGCCCTTATCCTCTGGAGCAGACAAGGCCACAGGGCGAACACCAGCAGTGCACAGGTGAGCATGGCGAAGGTGTGCAGAGCACCAGGTAACCTCGAGGCCAAGCACACGGAGGCAAACAACGCAGCGTTCAAAGAGAGGCTGCCCGGGGGAGAGGGGTGGGCGTAGGGAAACGACACCAGGTGGGCCAGCAGCATCAGAGCCGACATGGCGTACACGGTGTCCGTGCTAACGGACTCCGTTAACGTTTTGAGAACTGGCGAGAAGCCGAAGGTGAAGGAAAGGAACAGCACGGCGCTCTGTGAATCCGCCAAATGTGTGCGGTGGTCACTGCAGGATTCAGTCTGAGAGGTCAATGCCTGGTACAGTCCATAACCCAGGAGGGCACATGTGAGACTGGTCCAAAACAATGTCTCAGGAGCAAGCAGACCCTGTGACAAAAGAACAAAATGTCGACCAATCAGAGATTTCCCTCGGAACAAGGACGGTATGAAGTTAAAAGCTACCTGCTCCATGTAGAGCCAGAGGGTGATAAAAATGGCCACACAGGACAGCTGCTGTCCCACAAAGCCTGCTTCCTTCACTACGGCCCAGTAGCGGTACTGCCGGATGCCCTCGTTCCTCCGTAATTCCTCCAGGAACCTCTGGTCCACGTAGTTGTCAGGAAATGGCTGCCGTTCCCACAGCACCTTCCGCCAGGGCACAGACTGACCTGGGGCCCCATCTGGCCCCATTGCCCTTTTTACCAAACAGAAACATACAGAGAACAGCACAGTCACAATAGCTGTTAGTTCATTCTTTCCTTTTGCAAAGCACTTAAAAAAAAACAGGCAAGTAAAGTGAACAGAAAAACAGGCAAGTAAAATGAACAGCTAACTAATTGAGTGCCTAATATTAGATCTTGTCTTTAATTACTTTAGATGTCTTGGACACTTCTGTGGACGAACACACTTAGTGGTGTTTATTTGTTCTTCACCCACACACCCATGAAGCTCTTAATCAATGAACCCCAAAACAAAACATACTTCACTAAAATCTGTAATGTTATGTGTATTTTCACCAGTCCTGGGAGAAAGTTTGTGTTTGTACAACATACCTCATGGTTGTAGGAGCACCTTTTAAATGGTTCATAAAATGAAATTAGAAAGAAAAACACTGCCTAATATTCATATTCTCGTTTAAACTTCCCTTTATTGACCACTAGGTGTCCTACTTGAGCAATGTTATTGAAGTCTCAAATAATGAACCATTTTATGAATGAAGTAACTAAGGTGAATGCATAGCGGTGCTAACAGCTACGGTTGGACTGTGTTTGATAAAAGCATACTATGATGTTCATATTTAGTGTTTTAACATGAAGTCATCTAACTGGGCGTGGTCATGCAGAACATGGGAAATGGAAACCATCAAGCATTTTAATCAATCATCGAAATCCGTCTGTTAAAGCCCAACAAAAATAAATAAATAAAAAGAAAAAAAAATTCAAACTGCTCTAAGTCTTTAATAAAGCAATAGAAATAGAGATCAATACAAGTCTTATAATTTCCTTTATGCCTTCTGTGAGGTCACATGTAATTCTGTTTGTTCTAGGGAGAGATTTTAGTTTCTTAAAATACCGATACAAAACAAACGGCCAAACCAATAGAAAACCGAACAGACGGCAACTTGTTGCTTCATGAACGAAAAGAAAACTACCTGAAATGAATCACACTGAATGCTAACGCTAGTAGCTAGTAGCCAGTGAAGAGATTTAGCCCAGGAAGCGAATTTAGTTTCAGGTTATTGATAACTTTGGATGTAATTTAAGAAGTTGTCATTCCTAATCACTGCGATTACTATTAAAAGAGCCAAGTAAAGGGTAAAGTTGGGGTTGTATGATTAGCGTTTTGTGTTAAATATTAAGCTGATCAGGCTTGATGTAGAGACTCTTCCGGTTTGGTGTGAATATAAAACTAGCCTTGTTCTACTGAAGACGCATTTAGAAATAAAAAAAAGTCCAGGGTTGGTTATAATCCTCCTCTAGTTGAATATTATCAAAAGCGTTATCCACCTACCTAGGCTGGTTTTATTCGTCGCTATGGGCGCAGACGCTTTTACTTCATCCCGATTATCCCGGAAGTAAATCAATCAGTTGGTGCTCACAGCGCCCCCTGCTGTTAAGTTTATAAAGTAATGAATCGATTATTTCTGCTTTGTCCAGCTCCAGAAGTTTCACAATATAATTGAAAAATGAGTCGCTAAATGAATAACTATGCGTTATTGAAATCTGAAAAATCACACACTAACTGAATAACAGATTATCGGAAATTAACGTTGATAACTGTCTGAATGTTTCAATAATTTGAATTACATTAAATCTTTATTGAAATGTGAGAATCTTTATTTGACTGTATTTTCAATTATTTTGGGCCAATGTAGCACAAGAAATATAGAATTCTACATTATATAGTATACAGTACATGGCAGTTAAGTTTTAATTCACATTTTACACATGTAGTTAATTTCATTTCAAAATTGACACATTTATGTAAATACTGTTAGATTTTTCTTGTATTCGTTCATAAATATGTGAATACAATTGCATTTCTAAGTCTGAATATCTGTCAGCCATTTCCCCATTAATTTTATCTGTTTGTTTTTTTTAACAAGATGTCTGTGGTGAACATACGTGGCCCATTCTCCGCCGAACTTTTAAAACGGAATGAAGAGGACAACCCATCAGAGTATCCTGATATTTTTCAGCTTACAAGTCTTACAGTTAAGAGGGCTTGAGTCCCACTTTTACACATTCTTGTGTTCTTTTTTTTACAGCTTGTCAGAAAATAAACTACAGCCAGAAAAGAAATCTCTCAAAACAATGGTAAGTTCTTCCAAAATCCCAACCCAATAAATAGAATTCACTTAAACATTTTAAAGGCTATTAATGCTTGAAACATCTCCAATGCATCTTAAGTGGGATAATGATACAAAGAAGAGTGAATCTAATTTGTTGCTGGTAATTCTAAATGCTTGATGGTACTTAGCAACACCAATTACTAAGCTTAGGAGACACTTTTTCACGAAGAGGAAAGTTGCTTTGAGTAGTTTTATTTCGTCTTACTGAAATCAGTTAAATCTGCTCTTTGCATTTACTGAGATTATCTTCTTTTTGATCATATGAAACACTTAAGTGTGTGTGTGGGGGGGGGGGGGGATCCAAGAAGAAATCTGTAAGGAGAGAAATGGCTCAAGGTCATCTACTTCTGTTCTCGGTATGATTCACCAAATATTTATCCACTGCATTTTTCCTTGAGAAGTTTTTGATAAAGCTGAGACCAATGTCCTTGAGCAATTCTTCTTCTTCTTTTTTGTTGTTAGCTCTTCTAAGCTCTTAATTCGATCACATTTACCCAAAATAGATAGTGAAACCAAATCTACCATTAAGAGAAAACTAGCGGTGATTGTTTGCCAGTTTGAGAACAATTGAAGGTCCTTATAGTTTCATTTTAGAAAAAAAATACTCCAGACCTTTTACTGGTTTGCATTTCCATTTCATATGACATATATTTCTTTCAGACGGTGTCAAACGCCAGCAGCATTTCCAGAACTAGTTCATCCTCATGGTACCTAATGGAAGGTTAAGCATCGTGGGTCAAAATGAAAAACATTTCAAACATTTCTGACAAGAATCCCAAATATTGTGTTTCAACTCTCCAAGGATTCACTGCGCAGATAGGCCGTCTTCATCTGGACTGAAGAAGTGTCTGATCATCTCGTCTCTGCAGCCTCAGTCAAACAAAGAAGCAGAAATCCATTAAAGGTTTTCGCTCTACCAGCAAACCAGAAATACTTTATTCTGTTCTGCAGTGACATCTGAACTACTGACTGACACAGAATCTCTTTAGCATTTCAAAACCTCTGACCTCAGGTTTAAAGTGTATTTTCATGAGATAGCAGAAAATGTGTGGAGCAGATAGCCCAACTAATTTTTTACACCGTAATTCTTGTGTTCTTGAATTGTGACGCTAATGGTGGCAACATGTTGAAGGAGCTCTCTTAAGTTAGTTCTGATTTATTATTTTCCTAAACTTGGTTCATAATTTGTTTGACTGCATGTTTACACAATTATTCTGTCTGCATGTGCTGCTGGATTTTTGCTCTAGCGTTTATTTTTTCCAGGGACAAAGAGGTATTCTAGTCACAACTGGAAGCAGCTGATGAGAATCTTAAAAGCTCAAATAACACCTGACCTACAAGGCTTCATGTATGGAGACCAGGATCAACAGAGAGAGAGAAGGACGAAGTTCTATGAAGGGTTTTCACCATTCGGCAGACATGAATTTAAAGGGGAGTGGGAAAAGCAAATGAGGTGGATTAGCATTGCTTGTCAACAGATGGTGTCATGCAGGAAATGTTAAAGTCATAGCTGCTTCCTGGAAATTGAGCGTTTAGCGTGTCACACAGCATTTCGACCAGAGTCTTTGGAGATCCTTCCCACCCACAACAACAATGGCTTGAAGATACGTGGATGATATGACTTATGACATCTGGTTTCCTTTTAGGATAAATAAGCGTTTTTAAATTGAATCGCATAAGGAAAAGAATAATAGTCATCCTAAAACTATAACCAAATTTAGCAGGTGTTTGATTTTTGTATACGTATGAGACAAAATAACAGTAAAAGCTATGCCATTTTTTCAACAGTAATAATTAAAATGTTGCATAAATATTGTTTAAATCTTCAAAAACTGTGGTATTTTTTTTTACCGAAGGCCCATTAAATAAAAACTCCTGCCTGCCTGTGTAGAAACACAAGGAGAGACACAGATCAGAAAAGATAGACTTGTTTAATTTATACACGTCTACAAGTGCAGGACATCGGTGGAATAAATGTCATGTTCCCTCAACCTGCCTTCATCAAAATAGTAGAAAATATATGTTTTAAAAGAGTAACAGAGAATTTTATTCTTTCTCAGCAACATAGAAATACTATTAGAAATTTTTTAATCTACCAGGATTGCAAAAGCATTTTAAATCGAACTCTTATAAGAATACCAGAATCTTAACACACAGTGATGAAAGCTGACCAGATGAATGCTTCATATATGGAAAATAGATTAAAGACAAAACAGAAGAGGAACAAATTACATAGCTAATTTGCATAATATTAACACAGCTAGTAAATGTTTGGTTTTATATACTTTAAACATAAGGCTCTGAAGTAAAGGCCTGATCTCATGATGTGTCTTTACTCTTATAGCAAAAGTCATTTAATAGTGAAGTCAAGTATAAAGAAAACATTTAGGGGGAAAAAAAACAACCAGCATAATTTTAACAGAGAAAAGGCAAAAAAAAAAAAAAAAAAAAATAATGAAGACCTTAAGTAGGCGTTCCACAATGGGCCACGGTTCTTTAATGGACCTAACAAAAACCCACCACCAAAGTTCC